>JANHFL010002467.1:30876-43440 GCA_032468155.1 Oxyrhabdium leporinum | reverse complement strand
AAAAATATGAACTCTTACAGGTATATATTTTTAAAAAAAAACAGTGATGAGTCTGTGAAGTTGAACAAGAAAGAGTTGTTCACTAGTTGTCTCGTCAGAAGCAATGGATTCTTTAGATCCTACAACAACTCTCGACCATTAAAGATGTGCCAACCTGTTACTCACCCTTTCCAAAAGAGAGTCTGTTCCACATGTGGTTTGGAGGATGCCACACACTGTGCGGCAAAAATCCTTGCTAATTTGGCATTTGCTACTAAAAATTCAAAACAGACATAATAAGATGAATCACTGACCACAAATCTAAACATTTACCTGGTATTTCTAATATGTTTGGGAGGGGTGGGGAACAAATTAATCTTTTTTTCCACGATCTTAGTTCAAGGATTATAATTCATCAACCTTGTCTTATTTTTCACATACATTTCAACTGGCAAAGTATAAACTGAAAGTTTTGAAATGTCATTCAAATAAGGAAAATCCTATTTGCAAATGACCCAGTACTTGAATTAAAAAAATAAACATTCTCCTTTCACTATATTCCCTATCTGGATCAATCCAATATTGCCTTCTGTAACAAATTTGAAAAATGTGTGGAAAGCTACTCAGGAACAACGTTTGTTCATTTACTCAATAGCAAAGATTCCCCTAGAAAAACTATAATCTAATTATGATAGTTAAAAGTTTTTTAACCAATTAGTTGTTGTTCATAAACATTTATGTTTTATCCCTATTTGAGTGTCTTAACCATCTCAAAGGTCTTTGCTAAGCTTCAGTGTAATGTACACATTTTTGTTTCTTTTTGTTTCTTAATTTTCAACTCAGAGAGAGAAATATTCTGGTCACATACTGCTTCATAATCCAATACTTATTCCTCTATTCCTATTGATCTTACAACTTTTTTTAAATTTGATTTTCAACATTTGCAACTGCCTGGAACTTTTGTTATTTTCACTAAAGTGTTGTGTTGATGTTATTACAACATGACATAACAACTTTTGCCAATTCTTTATCTAGTTTTGGTCTTTGTTTCCTTTCAAAAACCTAGGATGTCATAATGCAATGGCTTACTATATATGTGGAACGAAGCAAAGTGGCCTGTTGCAATTGACAAATGGAGATTTTGTCAATGCACAGGTCTTCTAACAGCCATCTAAGATTTTTTGGGGGTAATATCTAGTGTGCCTATTATATAATTATATAATTGGCACTACCAGGGCCAGTTTATGCCACATTCTTTTAATTTCAATTTTCAGATCTTGATGTTTTGTGATCTTCCCCAGTTGTCTTCTCTTCTATCCTCTCCTGATATTGCCATGTCAATTATCCACAGTTCCCTAATTTCAACTGGTATGTTATGAACGAAGATTTCATCAGTTTGTATTTAGAAATACCACAATATTTTAATCTCACTTTCAACTGCTTTTTCAACTCTATGTTCCCAACTATATTTTTATAAATGTTTCAGTAAATCATTTTTGGCAACTGTATTATGTTGCTTTTTGTAATTAGTGTGTGCAATCTACTTGCAAGTGTGCAATCTACTTGGAAGATTTACTGTTTCTTCTGCTATTTTGCACAATCTACACATTCAATTATTTCATGATTTTTCAATCTGGCTTTGATTGTATTAGTTCTAATAGCTTACTCTTGAGCAGCCAAAACCAAACATTTAGTTTCTTTTTTTAATACTCAAGACCAAGATGTTGTTGCCAGATTCTATCTTTATCCACTTTCCCTTCAATCTTTTGTAGAAATTGACCAAGTATTGCTTTCGCTTGCCAACATTCTGTTCTTGTTTTTATTGCATTATTTCAATATTCGTTTTATGCACATTGTAAGTTTCAGTTTTTAATTTGTTCTTGATTGACTTTTACATAATCAGATAATACATACTTTTCTACCTCAACAGTTTGAGTTGATGGAAACATCTGCCTCCATTTCTGCAGAGCAGGTATAATCTATCAATATCACTACTGGAACGTAATGCATAGTGAATAGCCATTAACTTTTGTGTTTTTGGCTCCAAACTGTCCAGTTCAGCTTCTATCCAGTTAATAATTCTAGCAGGGTTTTGCATCACAGGTATGGTCCAGGTATCAATGGCTTTAACTATGTTTCAATCATTGACATTTGTCTTTATCACTTTTCTCACTTTTTGGTTGTTTGCTTTATGAGTCACATTTTAAACTTATACATGTCTGATATTATTCAGTTGTAAAATGTCCAGATACTTTATAGACTTCATCCTGATGGCTTTTAATTATTTGGCCATTCAGCATGGCCATCCATTACTTTTTGTCATTTTACCCTGATTTGTTGCTATTGTAGCACATTGCTCTAGGCCAAATTCCATTGCTATAATCTATTTCTGTTCTTCCATAAATATCATCCATGTAAGGAAAATTTTACTAGCATTTTTTGCTATTTGAAAGCCAAGATTCACTTCAATAGCAATGAAAAACAATAAAGGTGATAATGAATCACCCTGGAAGATGCCTATCCTAACATGGGCAAGCCCATATTTTTTATTTCCAAGACCAGTTTCCACTGCTTCGTAATTTTTTTTCTTATTATTATTTTGCATTCAAAGCTTTAGCTTCTGCATGGGACCAGAATGTTGCCCTGACCACCAATAATCCAACTTTTTAATGATTACTAAGGTTGTGTTATAGGTTCCAAATGCATGAACAGAATTGTTGATGGCGGGGTGGTGATTAGGTATAATTAGCTCTGATGATACAAACTTTGTTAAATATGCATCCATGACAATGTGTGGCAACTCTAGTAGTATGTAGTTAGTGATTATACACTCGTGCACACACACACACTCTATATATATGTCTGTGTGTATGTGTGTGAAATGTTATTGATTTGACAAAAATGATATAGGTTAGTATTGTAACCTGGCACATAAAGTTATCTATTAATAAAAACTTCCTTACAGAGGGCAGCTACTCAACCATTGTAATGGAATATACAATGGCATTCCATTAATATGACAATGTAATAGTGGTGTGAAAATCAATGGAAAACCACTGCAATCTATGATCAGTGGCTGACATGGGATTGCTTGTCATCAATCTCTGGTATATTACAGTCTTATGCAAGATAGCTTTACACATCTAAAGGGATGCTTAGGTCTTAACATATAGAAATTTATGCCTTTCATAATTAAATTTATCTCTCAATTGAAAATGGACTTATTACTACAATAATTTTCATTGAAATCTTAAAAGGGAAAACTAGGTTCCTAAATAAATCCTTAAATGTACTTGAAAGCGTAGTTTTCTTTTCTTTTCTCTTTTCTTTTTAAAGATGTCTCCTGGAATATTGCACAAGAACAAATGTCGGTGCCTCAGTCTTAGCCCAGGATTCAAAGTCATGATGGTCCAGAGTTTCTAAAACTATGCTTACTTTTATCATATTTCTCCCCCTGCCAATAGCATTTTTTTACACTGTAAAGTGAACTCTGAAAAAAGACAATAAATTTTGCATTTGTTATAACCATAGAGTTCTTGGTTGGATAGAAGTAAATGGCTATATTCCTGATTGGAATTTTTGTTTCTTTCTGATTGCATGTGAATATGATGTATCAGTGATGGAGTTGTCAACATGCTATATTCTTTCCAGGAAATTGTGAATATTTGCCAATGCAATCTGGAATTCTACACTCATTTTTTTCTTTTCTCCACTGTTTGGCTTGTAACAGACAAATCAGTTTTCAGCAATATAAATAATAACAATATTCACTGGCTTTGTTTCATAACTGTATTCTGAACTGCCTTCTTTAATGAACTATGCAAACAAAAGAAAGAAAGAAATGCATAGTTAAGCTTTATTTTTCCCAACCCCCAAGTTAAACTATAATACAGACTGTTTAGTGACATATTTAACAAATCAGTTCTGCTACTGTTTATTTAAGCAGAAACAGATAGATCAGCTAGCAAGCAAACATCAAGCATTCCACCCAGGAATAAGAATAAGAAATGAAGAGCAAGAAAGAAGAAAATGGGATGGAAAAACATCCTGAAATCATTTTTAGCTTACAAAAGCCAAAATATATTACAGTATCTACCCTATAGGCAGCTGTTTACTTTATAGATAGCTGAGTATTGCTAAGATTTCTGCTTCTTTTCTTGTTCTATCACTAATTCTAAATCTTTTCATCAATTAAACTTTCCCTAAAAACAGCAAAATTACCAGTAGCAAAATTTGTCTTCCAGACCTCAGATTTCAGATTATCCCCCTGCTTGGAACAATTGTGAAGTACCATGTATTTATTTTCTGGTTTTGAGGTTAGTTCCATTCTATAACCATCAATGGGACAACAGAAAAACAAACAAAGAAGCATACACACACACACACACACACACACACACAATGCCAGTCACCAAATACTTTGATTAATTATCACAACTATAAATATCTATGGAGATTCTCAGTCATCCAGGTCATAGTTTTCCGGAAGGTGCTTTTTCAAGAGGCAAGTGGACTTTCTGGAATTTTTTTTTCTTTGAAGATGTTTCACTTCTCATCCAAGAAGCTGAAGAAGCTTCTTGGATGAGAAGCAAAATGTCTTCAAAGAAAAAAAAAACTAGAAAGCCAGTTACCCCTTGAAAAAGCACCTTTTGGACAACTATAAATAGCACAAACTCTTCATAGGACTTATGAGAAAGAAGAGTATCAGCTGAGAAAAGACTCAATATTTTGCCTACTTTCATAATAGACCAAATTATTGATTTTCCATACCACTTAATTAACCAACTTCAGGATTTATTTTTTGCCCCAGCTATGAGACTTTAAATATCACTATTAATCTCTAGCAGCTTTGATTATCAGGTTAAATGAAGGGAACAATACATTGTGTTCTCTTTTAAAATTACATCAGATAAGTAATCAATTTACAATTGTATTGATTTGATGCCCATTTATGTAGATTCTGACATTTGTGCCATGAGGTATTACTGGTCTGGGTGATATGAACAACCAGATTGTTTGATTAGAAAAAGAAGTGTCCTAGACATTCCTTTACCAGATACATTACTATTTGGGTTTTCGTGTGTGTCTGCCCCCAATATTGGATAAACAATTGCATGTTTTCTGTCAGTAAACAGTTTTAAAACCCTCAGATATATTTGCTATCTAAGCACTAATGGAATTGTGCTAGCACTTTGTTAAATATCCTATATTAATGATATCTAAACCATGCCTCCAAAGAGGATTGCATTAAACATCAGCATAACACCATGAAACCTGAACCATTTAGAATGTCAAACTTATTTTTATAGCTGCATGATACTCACCAAATTGGTTTTTAGGGAAAAAAATGAGGGGGGGAACCCCACAATTTTTAAAAATTTGAGAAAAAAATAACTTTCAAAATTTATTACTATCTCAGAGCTCAGTACACAGTATTTTAAAAAGTAATTTATTATAGCACTTGGATGTAATTATATTCATAAACTAAATTTCACATTAGACTAATAATTTTGATTACCAAGGACCTTGCTATACATTTATAAAAGTTTACCATTCCCTTAACTACAATTTTGTATGTGCATAAAGCTGTCGCGCTAATTAGCAATAATTCTTTATAAGCAGAGTTTTAAATCACTCTGAGTCTGTATGCACAGATTACATGTTGTGTACTTTGGCGGGGAGGGGTATCTTTAAAAAAATGTTATTTGAGAATATAAAACTAAAAGGCTCAAGTTAATTTTTTATTTTAATTTTGCACCTGCCAGAGAATATCCTTAGAGAATATTGCCATCATCTCCAAGTCTTCACACTCTGGAACAAGTGATATTTTTAGTGGCAGACAGTCTCATTCAGACCTGCATACATTGCCAAACATTCAACCAGACATGTTTACTTTGATTTGTGCTAGAGGTATTGTGCAGCGCAGGGTGGAAATTAATGCTAGCTGAGTAGAGTGATCTTCATAGCATAGCAGCGGTAGGCTACTACACTGCATTTCCCCATAGTCTTATGATCGTCAGAAACTCAAGGAGTCAGCCTTCTCTCCTCCCACCAAGGCTAAATCCTTTTCCAAAGAGGCAGCTGTGTTAACACGGTGACAGCAAAGAAAACAAAGAGCCTTGGGGAACCTCTATGCTGGCCTGTTAAAGTAATTAATGATGAACACTTAGCACAATATACTGTATAATCTGCATTTTGGGATCTGATCCAGAAAGAAGCAGCTATGTGTTTTACTTTACAGATGACAAACCTCAACATCAAGCCATTCTCTCTCTTTGAACTTCAGCCCCAAACAATTGTCAACTTTTATCAGATAAAGGGATATAATGCTAGACCAGACGAATTATAGAATTACGCAAGTTACCTCTACCCATCGGTGCACTGAAATATACTGCATTTGTCAATTTGCTAATTATTTCCAAAAGATCTTCTACACATGCATACAATAGCAGATGCAAATAACATGCAAATTTACATCCTCTTTTGCAGTTTGCTTGATGATGGATTTCCTCTGGGAATGCAATTTATATACAACTTCCTTTTCTGAAACATCTAGTAAGCAAACAGGTTTATCTCAAATGCATTTGGACCCCTCCTGAAATTAGCTGCCAAAAGCAATGGCAGTTCTTGACTCTCTAAAAAAAAATAGTAATCATACTTAATGTTTCTGCTTTGCATTTGATACTGTAAAGAGTCTATCCACACTGATCAAACTTTGTTACTTCTGCTTCAGTAGTTATTGCTTTAAAATCTTATGTCAAATATGTATCTCTACAAAACACATAGCTGAGTAGCTATTTCTATTGTTAATAACAGAATACAAAGAAGCTGGCTTTGTAGTATTTATTGCAGCTTACACCTCTAGAAAAGTGTGGAGGAATTACCTCTTTGAAGGATTTTTCCCCCCCCTTAGGGCACTTTGTTTATAATGGAATGATTGTTCGCAGTTTTTGCTAGAAATGTGCTGCTTTGCATCATTTTAAAAATATTCTTATGCTAGTGACATTTTTGTAGCTTAATCTAAGTAGCCTGATATAGCTTCTTCAATTAATTAATGATATTTCCTGTTGCAGAACTCTATTCCTAACAGAACAATAGCCATGCTGTTGATAGTAGAAAGCTGATTTCACCAGTTAAGAATTTAAATGACCACTTAAAGCAGTAAGAGCCTGAGATGGAATTTATTTTTCATGTCCAAAAGAACCATACATCAGAAGTTCAGACTATGTTGCACCAAATAAAAACATTAAGTGACAATAAATAAAACCTCATATATGGGCTATGGTTATGCAAATAGAACACATACAAAAAAAACAAAGAGGGAAAGCAAAAATATAACTTTTTGTTCCATCAATGTTAAGAGCATTTACTTAACAAAAATAATCCCTTTGTGACTAGCATGAAACTGGATACCCCTTCCATTCACATAATGAAGTGGTAGCCAATAGCAGAGAACCAACAGACAATGCCTTCAATATATGGGCCGCATAGCTTCCCAGTCTGCAAAAGTTTGTTCACCTTCTTAAAATAGATACCCTTGAAAAAAGTATCCAATGGGCACCAAGAAAGTCTGTCTTACACTTAAAACAGCTTGGGAAATTTGGGAATTGCAATTGAGGAAAGAGCATCCTTTTTTGTTAGCTATAACAGAAACCTGAAAATAAGGTTGAAAGCGTTATTAACTACAATCTTCAGGAGATTGGTTTAACGCTGTCTATTGCAGATAGGAGCATCTTTGTATATATGCTGACTGGGAGAACGGGTGTGCGTATGAATATTAAGACCTTGTAGATCCCTTTGGATCTACTCAGTTGGATTTGATTCACACACTGGTAGCAAAGAACCCAACAAATGGTATGCAATTCTTAAGTTGAAAATAATTTCCCATTTGGCCACAGAATTTAATTTTTTTCCAGTCTTCTTGAATAATTGATACTTTTCTCTCTCTACATGGATAGTAAAAAGCAGTTATAATCCCAGATGTTATAATGGCACGTGTACTGGCATAGGTATAAATACAATAGGTTTTACTGCTCCTAGTTATGTATTTAGGCCAGTGTTTCTCAATCTCAACAGCTTTAAGATGTGTGAACTTCAACTCCCAGAATTGCAAAAGTTGAAGCCCATACATCTTAATGTTCCTGAAGATGAATAACACTGATTTAGGCAACTGGTCATAAAAAAATTCTAAAATGTTATCAAGATATTGCATCTTCATTATTTTATATGTTGCTTTATTTATTTCCCCCTCCACATACACAAGTACACACACAAAATGTGTTCAGATTGTAGCTCTCAGAATTCAGCCAATATAGGTATTATGGGAATTGCAGTCTCAACACCTGGAGCAGTGCCAAGCTAATTCTGGAAATAAATAATGTCCTTAAATATTTCCTGGGTGTAATGCCTTTTCATTTTTATCTAAGAGCCTCTCTTAAGGCAGTTGTTTTATGCTACATGTTTTATAAGCTAATTCTCATGATCTACATTAACTCAAACTGTACCAGGTATCTCCGTACGAGGTATTCAAAAATAATTGTTAAGAAGCAGCAGAAAATTGATAACCAGAGAACAGTTAAAAACAGTTAAAAATGACAAACCATCTAAGCTAACTACAATTAGCTAGGATGTGCACATAAATAGGCTGGGATGAAATGATTATTCCCCCACCTCCTCTCAGTATTATGTATGGTTTCCAGGCTCATATTAAGCTAATAATATATGTTTAATTCAATTCTTTAATATTGTGGTAGCCAGTTGCATGCTAACCCTACAACTGGCCTGTCAAAAAATCTTTGATGTCACAGCAAAAACAGCAGTAATACCTAATGTAACATGAAACCAAGACCAGCCATGCAGTTGTCTGCTATCAGGAGCAAACAGCTTCGTAGTGATTCCGCAGAATTAACAAGACTAAGAGAATAGCATCTTCCAGCCTTCCCTAAGATCTGAGCACCACAATGACTGGACTGATATATAATTCAGTATTGTCACTGAAAATAAATCACCAGCCACTTTGGCAGTAGAATGGAGAAAAAACATAAAAGAGAATTCCCCAACACAACTAGAGTTGAAATAAGTTCCAAAGCTTCTATGAAAGCTTCTATATTTTTTTTAAAAAATGAACTACAGTATTTCTCTGCTTCTAAATCATAGATGTCCTACCTTTTGGCTTGCTTGGATCGCACTGAGTGAAGAGGAATTGTCTTGAGCCACATATAAAATATATAATATAGTTAGTATATATAAATAACTTCCTTTCATTTTTATACAATCTTCTGAGGCTACATTACTAGCTGTCCATGGCTGTGTGTGGTCTGTGGGCCGCAACTTGGACATGCCTCTTCCAAATAATATTATTAAATACAAAGATTGTGATATTGGTATGCAGAGACACTCACGTGGAATTAGTAATATGAATTTCTTTGGTATTGCTTCCATTTAGGATATACCTTAGTAGTTTGTCTTCAGAACACCAAAAACAGCAGTATTTTTTATTGTTGTTAATAAAAGTAACATTTTGTTTATTGTTGCATATTTATGACCATCTGTTTCACTTGGTAACAGGCCAAAATCTGTTAATCATCAGGTAACAAACTTCACAAAAGAGATGGCAAGCAACTAATCTACTAGGATGGTGGGCATTGTTGTTCAATATATCTGGACACACCAGCTGAGAAAAGTTAGAATAGAATAGAATAGAATAGAATAGAATAGAATAGAATAGAATAGAATAGAATAGAATAGAATAGAACAGAACAGAACAGAACAGAATTGAATTCTTTATTGGCCAAGTATGATTGGACACACAAGGAATGTTTCTCTGTTGAAGATATATGATACTATATCTAAAAGAAAGAGGGTGAAGACAGTTCCTTAACAGTTCTCAGAGACTATTGTAGAAGCTGATAGTAGAGTCCTCAGTCTGGCAAGATTTTGGCTATAGATGTGAAAGAATAAAAACCGCAGCTTGGAAGACTCACCGGGTGTCATTCTTGGTTTGGGGCCTGACAGTACATGAGCGTCTTACTACAATGAAAAGCCATTTTGACAGCTATTTCTTAAAACTGAATGAGAAAAGCATAAAGGCACGGAAGATATTTTTAGCAAAACGCTATTTTTTAATTAATCGCGTTCGTCGGCTCCCATCGCCATTATGCTAATTTTTTCACTCCGATTTCTCTTCCAACTATCTATGTCATTCATCCTTTTACAGATTGTACCCTAGCTCCCATTAATAAAAATGCCGAAATCCCGGGCTTTTATGAAGGCGCTTAGTAGGGAAGTCTAAGTGATTCTTTCTCTCACTCAGAATATGGGGAATGTTGGGCTGAGCGGTAATACCTGGATTCTGGGAATTAAAGTGCACAGGTCTTAAAGTTGCCAAGGTTGGACACCTCTGGATTAAAGGAAAGAAGGAAGATCTTCCTTTAGTTGAAACCTCAAAGTACAATACTCCAGAATTCTACTATCTTCTGCAAAAGAAATAGCAAAATAAACTTTCTTTGGGAATCCGGAACCCTTGTTTTGACGTGACTGTCTTACCTGGACTTGTTTCAAACATATCCTATGTTTATATATGTTTATATGCTGATATGATACATATTTAATATCCTATGACTGTCACTAAATGTTGTATCTTAGGAGTCATGATGAATTTATGATGACTGTGATCATGATTTATCACATATCTTTTATGTACAGTGAGAGCTTATGCACTGAAGACAAATTCCTTGTGTGTCCAATCATACTTGGCCAATAAAGAATTCTACAATATCCATTTCTGGAGCTTCATCCCCCTGCATTACAGATAATCCTCCACTTACAACAATTCATTTAGCGACCATTCAAAGTTACGACAACGCTGAAAAAAAAGTGACTTATGGCCGCTTTTCACACTTACGACTGTTCCACCATTCCCATGATCACGTCAGCAAAATTCAGATGCTTGGCGACTGACTCATATTTATGACAGTTACAGTGTCCCAGGGCTTACGTGATCCCTTATTGCAGCTTTCTGACGAGCAGTCAACGGGGAAGCCAGATTTCCTTAACAACCGGGTTACTAATTTAACAACTGCAGTGACTCACTTAACAGCTGTGGTGAGAAAGGTCATAAAATGGGGGAAAACTCACTTGACAATGGTCTTAGCATTTGAAGCCTGCTGTTTAGCAACAGCAATTTTTGGGCTCAATTGCGGTCTGTTGGAAGAAATACCCATCTGGTTCAGTACCAAACCAGGAGGAAGACACTGGAAACATGGAGGCTGATTGGAAAATGGTTTAATGATGAAGCAGAACCACCTGGGTTTGAGGTCCTGGGTCAGCTGACCACATGGAGTGGAGAGTGGAGGGTTTTTATGCCTTCTCTTGGGCTTTGCACTTGAGCTTCCTGTTCCTGTGCAACAACATGTATTCTATTGGCTGTTGTAGGGGTCATAGTCAGCTTTGTAAGTTGTCTGAGCTCCCAGGTTTGGTTGATCGAGGTTGGACTCTGATGCAATGTCCTTAAAAGATTGTGCAATGTAGTGAGCTCTGCTGCTAGTGGGCTATTCCTATTACGTCCTGGAGGGTCATGTCTTAATCCCATCATCCTGGAGCTGGAGGCCTTTTGTTTTGTAGATAGGCTGGCCCAATCTTTCTTTAATGAGCACCAAATATCTGCTATGGGGGCTATTAAGAAAAGTGGGGGCTGTCTCTTTCTGTCTCCAAGAGCATGTTTCTCCATTCCTCCTTTAGGGAAATATAATATTCTGCCTTTTTAATATTTCTCAACATATTTCATTCTTCTAGGAGAGGGGGGGGGTCTTCCCTCAAGTCGTAAATCAAAGACTACATGTATACCCAAATGATTGTAATGTTCTATCCTAATAGGAACCAGTATTATTGGGCTACTCAGTTCACAGTTTAGGCTTCCATTATAAGGCAGCCTTGCACTATGAAGTACTACGTAATGAGACAGAAATCTTCCTCGGTTCCAAGTTCCCATACTATGGCCAGGCGTTCACAGCTAATGACCACAATCGCTCAGCTGTCTTGTCTTCCGAGCGCGAAGATATCCTGACATTGCGCATTGCCACTCCGGAACCATTTCTCTGGCTTCTCTTTTTCAGACATGCTAACGATCATATCAGGCGCCATCGGAGAGAATTCATCGGAATTGGAATGACGCATCCAATTTTGGCCACCGCACTGTGAAAAAAAAAGATGTTGAGACTCAGGAAAAGAGTGCAGAGAAGAGCAACCTAGATGATTCGGGGACTGGAGGCGGAAACATTCAAAGAATGGTTGCAGGAATTGGGCACGCAGTGTCCAATTCCTAGTGGAAAGAAGGACCAGGGGAGACAGGATAACAGTGTTCTAATATTTGAGGGGCTGCCATAGAGGGGAGGGGGGTCAACCCAAAAGACCAGAAGGCAAGATAAGAAGCAATGGATGAAAACTGAACAAAGAGAGAGGCAATTCTCAGTTTGGATAACTTAGAACTGCGTCGGTTGCGGTCAGGCCTAGATATTGAGCCTAGGTGGCGCAGTGGTTAGAGTGTTGAACTGCAGGCCACTTCTGCTGATTCAATCTAGCGGTTCA
>JANHFL010002467.1:9823-30776 GCA_032468155.1 Oxyrhabdium leporinum | reverse complement strand
ACTTCTGGAGGCAAGTTGTTCCACTGATTAATTGTTCTAACTGTCAGGAAATTTCTCCTTAGTTCTAAGTTGCTTCTATCCTTAATTAGTTTCCACCCATTGCTTCTTGTTCTACCCTCAGGTGCTTTGGAGAATAGTTTGACTCCCCCTTCTTTGTGGCAGCCTCTGAGATATCGGAACACTGCTATCATGTCACCCCTAGTCCTTCTTTTCATAAGACTAGACATATCCAGTTCCAGCAACCGTTCTTTATTTGTTTTAGCCTCCAGTCCCCTAATCTTCTTTGTTGCTCTTCTCTGTACTCTTTCTAGAGTCTCAACATCTTTTTTACATTGTAGCGACCAAAATTGAATGTATTATTCCAAGTGTGGCCTTACCAAGGCGTCATAAAGTGGTATTAACACTTCACATGATCTTGAATCTATCCCTCTGTTTATGCAGCCTAAAACTGCGTTGGCTTTTTTGGCAGCTGCAGCATACTGCTGGCTCATATTTAAGTGATTGTCCACTAGGACTCCAAGATCCCTCTCACAGTCGCCACTACTGAGCAAGGTACCACATGTACTGTACCTGTGCATTTTGTTTTTCTTGCATAAATGTAGAGCCTTGCTTTTTTCACCATTGAATTTCATCTTGTTAGATAGTGCCCAATGTTCAAGTCTGTCAAGATCCTTCTGTATCTTAAGACTATCTTCTGGAGTGTTGGCTATTCCTGCTAGCTTGGTGTCATCTGCAAATTTGATGAGTTCCCCTCGTCCAAATCATTGATGAAGATGTTGAACAGTACTGGGCCTAAAACAGAGCCTTGGGGTATCCCACTACATACTTTCCTCCATGTATCTGCAGTTCCATTGAGGTCATATTCATTCATTTTAGTACAAAACATTTTAAGCCATTAGAATACGGTACTTAATTTTTTTAAGATAGTTTAGTTCAAACTGCATTCAGACCGATAGTGCTGAATTGAAAGAGCCAAATAACTCATAAGGCTTTTGTATCCAAAGCTTAAAAGAAAAAGAATCAGCTTATTCTATTAAGCTAACAGAATAAGGAATACATCTGTTAAGGTGCTGGCCTAGGAACCAGGACACTATAAGTTCTAGTCCCACCTTGAGGCATGAAACCCGGCTTTTGGCCAGTCAGTCTCTCTCTCAGCCCAACTCATCTCTCAAAGTTGCTGTTTTGGGGAAAATAGGAGAAGGAAGGGGTATCAGGTATGTTCACTGTATCAAATTAGCTATAAAGTAATGAAGGTGGATAAAAATCTACTTAATAAAGAAAAAAAGAGTTTTAAAAAAATCCCAGATATTGTTAAACTGTAAACATCAGACATAATCAGTGGAATGGCTTGCCTTCAGAAGTTGTGGGTGCTCCATCACTGATTGGACAATAATTGTGTGAAATGGTATAGGGTCTCCTGCTTGAACAGGGGGTTGGACTAGAAAACCCCCAAGGTTCCTTCCAACTCTGTTACTCTGTTATATTAAAACTCCTAACCCCACAATATGTTCAATTAGCTGACCCTGACTGATCTGAAAAACTAAGAAGGATATCACTTGGTTACCTATTGGATTGAACGTCATCAGGGAATTCCAAGACTAGATTGATAATTTTAAAAAGAAATTCCAGCAGCGAGTTGTGGCAAATCACTTCTGCATTATTTTCTTAGAAGAATACATTGAAGTGTCCACCATGAGATGAACACAATTCAAAGGAGATTTGTTAAATCCCCTATTTATCAAGTTGAGTAAATATCCAAATATAATAATTAAAATTCAACATTACCAACATCCCAAAAGTTGTACTTTGATGAGATGATGAATTTACACACTAACTAAAATCTAAAGGGTATTTTTCTTGCCTAGGGAATCTTTTTTTCTGAATATTGGCAGATTGTAAGTGCAGAAGTCCCATTCATCTGGAGGGGATGCAATTCAATAATTTTCAGCTTTGGACACAAAAGCCTTATGGATTTTTACTTGGAGTGCAGCGTCACAGAATTGCTACATAGATTGCAATGCAGATAGCTTCAAAAGTTGGTGGGAAAATGGCTCTGCTCATTATATTGCATGACCCCTAGATTTCTGTCCCCAAATCCTGTTTGGAGAACCACTACTCTGAGACTAAATATTAATTACTTGTTTGTTAGTCCTTGACAAACAAATAAGCATAAGCAAATGAATTGATCAAGGAACCCATGGAAACTATAGACCAATGCTTCTTAATGCATTTCAAAAAGCCCTCTTAGTGGAATTTTTCTAACTCTAATTCTCAGATGCTGCCTGGACAAGTCCCTGCAGTTTTCTTGCCAAGGTTTTTCAAAAGTGGTTTGCCATTGCGTCCTCTCTAGGGCTGACACAGAATGGCTGGCCCAAGGTACCCAGTTGGCTTCGTCCCAGTTTCTAGCCTGGTGCTTTAACCATTATACCAAATAGGCTCTCTTAGAACATTGGGAAACTGGAAAATTACTATGGCTAATTTCTAGTTTACTTTGCTCCCAGCATAATCCAATCAATTCCTTTAATCCCAATCAGAGCTAGCACATGTACCACTCAGTTCAGCTAGCAAGCAATATAACTCAATATTTATGAAAAATCATCAAATACTAAAAAAAAAATAAAAATTAACTGGCAAAATTGGGACAAAAGACAGACCAAAATAAAAATATACAAACATACAAGAATAAACGTTATACCTATTAAGTAGGACAGACCTTTACAGAAGCCCTAGAATATTGTAGGTAATTAGCATGGATAGTCCAAACACAAAGTGGACTTTGGTTACTCCTTTTTTGTACACACAGCAGCAGACTAAAGATGGAAAGCAAGACACCAGGTGATGCTTCCTTTATTCTATAGAATAAAAAAATAATTTGGTGGAGAGGGATAATGTATACAGCATCCTTCTCCCTCCCCCACCCCCAGTGCTTTTGGCCAGCATATGACAATGGTCACAGGTCTGATTAAAGCAAAAAAGTACATTGTGGTCAAATCATTCTCAGTAACCTTGAAGCTTGTTCTTCAATTTTGCTACAAACGGCAGGCTCTCACTGAATATCAGCAAAGTATCCTACCTGCTGTGAAAAGCTGTGTATGAGCTGCAATGAGATAAATTATCCCCAATATTTAGGACATAATGAGACTTCGCAAAAAAACGAATCCTTGTCTCTTAAATTTCCACTGGTTCTTTCTCCTCTCCTTATTACCTCTTGGTAACTATTACTTCATATTACTTTGCAAATTAAAATGCCACAGTTGTTGTAAATTGAGGGAGGGGGGTTAAGCCAGATGTCTGTCTCTCTCTCTCTCTGCTTTTTGGAATCTCTGAGAAATTCCTATCCACTAATCTATGATGAGCTGTCTTTCACCATTCTGTGCCCACAAATGGTCATGCATTTAGGAATAGCACCCAGCAATTCGGAAGTACAAGGCAACTCCATACAACGAGTACAACTCAATAGCCAATAACTTACAAACCTGACCTTGATCTTCTCCTCCTTTCTATAGAAGGAAAAGTTCACTCATTTGGAATAATCCCAACAGACCAGACCAGGCCTTTATTCTGGAAACATAGGATCCCATTTTCAAATATCATGTCCTTCCTTGTGCTTCTTCTACTCTTAATTACATTAGGTTTTACTTTCTTATTTGAACTGAGGGGTATGGTAATGGGAATTTGGCATTTTACAAACTCAAGCAGCTAAATAGCAATCTTGTTTCCCAACCCCTGTGTTGCAATGTTAAAACAAGAACAGCAGCAAAAATAATAGCAGCGTTTTCTCTCCTGTGTTCAAATAGTACTTTTCGATATTTTTTTAATGGCCTTTGTTCCTCTACAAAGAAAATTCCTATACCTGGCTATAGTCTAAGAATTAAAATGGTAAAAGGTTAGATTTAGAAAATACTAGGCAATTAGAAGGGCAATGAATTACATAGAATAACAGAGTTGGAAGGGGCCCCATATAATTCTATTAGTGTTCAAGTATTATTTGAAAGGTACATTGAAGACTTTGGTTTCCAGCCACAATAATTAATGTACCAGTCAATGCTATTTATTGAGATATCAACACTTCTCTATGTTGTGCTCTGTGGTTATGTGGACATCAGGAATGTCTGGACTACTTTACTTATAGTCTACATGATTCACAATCTCATATTAATCACAGTATTCTTCTATCGCTGGAATTCTCTTCCAGAGGCTTGCATCATTAATTGTTGGATGCAATCCTCCAGATTGTAAGTGCTTTATATTATGGTATCAGTTTTAGCCATAAAAAGGATCTCTGTAAGTTACAAGAAAAATGTTCTGATTGTGTGAGATAATTTTATTTTCCATTGCCTATTTCTGAATGCAAGGCAAAGACACATGTGTATTAAAACATATACAGTGGTGTATACTTTTTAATAATGATGTATACCTTTTAACAAGGCAGAGTAGATGAAGTTTCTTAATAGATAGAAATATAAGGGGAAATCCATGCGTATACCCTTCTCTGCTTTTTATCAGCAGTTGTGCTTCTGAGGAAACTCAGGGCAGATTAACTTTGAAATGCAGAAGAAAAAATTCCTCTCCGAGAAAGAGGCCTGCTAGATAAGAACAAACCTCCTTTCTCCTGCTATGAATAATAGGGCTGTAAACAGGCTGAAAAGTGTGTGTGGGGTGATTCAGCTCTGAATCCATACCTGATCCAATACTTTTGGAGAACTCAAAAGCAGCAGCAGCCAAGGAGCTCTACCTTTTTTTTAAATTAAAAAAAAAACATTATTAGAAGAACAAAGTTTTGTCCAGGTGGGGTCTCTACAAATGTGTCTCCGTGGGAGGACGTGCTTTGTGTCTCCGTGGGAGGACGTGCTTTCTCCCAAGGGTAATTAAGCTCCAGATCTTTTACAAAAATGAGCAACGATTCCCTTAAGAACTCCTTTTCACAATGAATGATAACTCACGCTTGCCAAATAGGAACTTTGAGGTGCAGATCCTGGCTATGAAGCAAACAAAGTGTCTGCAGGCAGCCTCCCCACCTCCTCCCCGAGCTTTGCATTCGGCCCAATGTAAGATCTGCAATATTGTGACAAATTCAGTTTCTACTAAATTTTCTCCAAGCCACAGGGTTAGGCAGAAGAATTACAGCAGTGAGATTACTGGGGGTGCTGGACCACAGAGCTTGAAAGGTCCTGTACCAATCTGCAAAGTGAAAAAGTATTATGCTGATCACGCAGCAGCCACGCCTAGTGAGGATATGCTGCCATTCTTCCCGAGATATGATTTTGTGGGAAAAAGGACATCTCTTTGATATTAAAATCCTCGTAAGAATGATGCAGAGTATTATCCCTTTTTTTTCTCCCAGAATCCAATCTCATTCCAATGATCATAGCAAGACGTATTCTAGCTAGGAAGAATTTATATTCAGATAACTTTCTTTTATTTCTAAGATGATCTTTGTATTCTTTTCTTTAAATATGTATGCAACCCTTAGTTCATTCTTATAAAACAAGTGCTCTGGCCTTATGTTAATTTGCTCTGAAAAAGCTTCCTCTTATCTGGTGGGGGGCAGTTTTGAATTCTTGAAATTTTCTATGTGAAACTTCGCATTAAATGATACCATGAATTTAACTGATTGTCCCCTCCAGAGAAATACAAGATGTTATACACACAGACACCCAAAAAGAGAGATAAAAGTTGTGAATACCCATCTTGGCCCACCATGTGAACCTAAAGTTGCCTATACAAACTAAACCCAATCCTGGAAATCCTTTTCCATAAATGTGTGCAACACATGTATTGTGTGTAACACATTTATTTATTAAATTGGTATATAGATGTGCATTATATATATTTGACAATCCAAAAAGTACTATTATAGCAACTTAATTAATAACAACTTAAAATTAATTGCCTGTAAAATAAGGTATTCTATTTATAAAATTCACTGATCTCTCTTGCACGATCTCTCTTGTATTAACCACTGTCTCTCACACACACACATACATACATAAATACAAATATACTCTCTCCCTTACTTCTAACAGAAGCTGTCTGGAGTTACCATGTGTGAGTTGGACAGCCATATAAATTTGTTTAATAAATAAGAAAATAAATAAAGCAGGAAAAACTAATTGGGGATAAGAGAAGGAGCAGAGATAGCTGACAGGGAAGGAAAGAGAGAGAAGTCCCATTTAGACATTATATCAAAGGATTAATTCATCAAGCAGACCTTCGCAAGCTACACCATCTTGGAGCTAATTTTCAAAGGAATGCATGCTTGGCACCACAATGTTTATTTAGATTTCCTACTACTTTGTTTTCAACAGCTTCTTTTGTTCTCTCCCCAGTTAACATGTACACAGTAATCATTTTGTGGGGAAAATCTGTATTGGTATTAAAGTACACTTTATATTCACTTATGCAAACAGAGAACTATAAAAATGTATTCTGTACAATGTATTCCGTTGTTGCTGTTCCTTTACGAAAATGTTCCTTGTGGAACTTTTAGTATCTTTTAGTAGTTTACTATCCTTAGGGACTCCTTACTAGATAGTTCTTACTTCCTATTGGTGGCACATTTGAACGTCTATTATGCTGTTCATCAAGTCATGCTGCTTGAGTAATTTCACCTTTAGCCTATCCGCTCAAGCATAAGAGTACTCCTACTTTCTTCTAGGAGATGTCAGAAATCTAGCATAAATACAAAAGGTTCATCTTTTCAATAAATAAAAGTAGAATTGTTGAATACTTAGAACAGTTACAGCAAGAAGGCATGAAAATTATGGCTACCTTGGTTTAACTCACAGCTGATGTAAGGACACCAGTTCCCATAAGCCAGCGTGATCCATGTGCAAAACACAGGCATTCTTCCACTCCATTTACAAGGGATGGCACTGTAATAAGCCACTGGGTGACATCATCCACCACCATGAGATGAGGTACCATCAGTATGCTGATGATACTCAGTTTTACATTTCCATCTTTGGTGACACCAAGAAATGCTGTCACTGACCTCTCATGAGGCCTGGAGGATGTGAGGGCCTGTATGGGGAACAACAGGTGTTTGCTGAACCCTGGTAAGACCGAGTAGCTTTGGGTGTGTGAAGCTTCCTAATCCAGGACTTTCTGGATGGGGTTACACTGCCCCAGAAAGATCCAGTGCACAATTTGTGGGCTTTTCTGCTCAAAGAACAGGGGGCAGTCGAGGCAAGGAGAGCTTTTGCACAACTTTGTTTTGCACCAGTTGCACCCTTTCCTGGGTTTGAGTCACAGTGCTCAGTCACTCAAGCCCTGGTCACCTCACACTGGAATTATTGCAAAATTCTCTACATGGGGCTACTCTTGAAGAATATCTGGAAGCTAGAGCTGACACAGAATGAGCTCCAAGGGTGGCCCATACGTTACACCACTAGTTCTGAAAGCACTAATTGCCAGTTTGATTCCGGGTCCAATTCAAGGTGTTGATTATCATCTTCAAAGGCCTTCATGGTATGGATCCTGGTTATCTGAGGAACCATTTCATCCTGATGAGATTAGCCTGCCCCATCTATGCTGGCATGCTGCAGTCAAAGAATTCTGGCCAGTAGAGTCCAGGAGAAGAACTCTTCTGCCACAGTTCCCACCCTCAAGAACATTGTGTCTCCCCCCCCAAGTGAGATCCACCCTTTTGGCCTTATAAAAGGGCATGAAGACCTGGCACTGCCAACTGGCCTTGGGCTTCAATGCGAATGTGTCATTCTGGACATGGTTAATGGATTAAGACAAGACCCCATCTCCTCCTCATGTGCTTCTTGCTCCCTTCGTCTCCATCTTTGTCAATTTTAATTCATATTTAATGTTACTATTAATGTTTTACTGTTTCATATTGGCATTTTAATTGATTGATTGCAAACTGCCTAGAGTCGCCTTTAATAAATAAATAAAATAATGTTTTAAATGAACTGCTCAGTAGCATTGTACAAATCATTCAAAGGACGTGCCAGAGAGGCAAAACACTTGCAATCATCAGAAGACACAGTATGCCTGTTTCAAGGCAGTCCTCAAGGTTTTCTAGGCCCAGAAGACACTCCTGCAAAGATTGTTCTGCTCCTCTGTGCCACATATCCAGAGGGACATTTCACTTCATTTGCACAGGCCTCGCATATTTGTTTCAGTGTACATCGCGTAACGATAAATTCAGCTCTAATGGTTCTTGTCACTTCAACCAGTGATCAACAAAAACAAATGGAAATACTGTACAAGTTAAACAATTTTAAAAATGCACTTTTTTCCACAAAGAGGAGGAAAAGGGCAGGTACAGGATGGAGGGAGAACGCCTGGCAGTCAAAAAGTTTATCTTTGAGAGAAACAAGGCCTCAGCAAAAGCAGAAACTTCATCTCTCTGATCAAAAGGCAGCATGGCAGCAAGATCTCTCTGATTTTATCAATGGGAACAAATGCAGATTGCTACTGCAGTTTCTCCCAGCACGGCAGAGAAATCAGAATTATTTATGCCTCACGCAAAAAGCCTGGTAGATACTATAAAAGTAAAATGTGCATTATCACTAATTGTGGAGCGTATTCCAACAATTAACTCACAATGTGCACAGAGGAAAAGTACACTCTCAAAACAGCAGCAGAGTTATTGATAAGACCTTTACCTTCCCAGATTTTGACCCCTTGTCCACACTTCTTCCTATTCAAACTTGTTGTATGCTGCAATACCTGTGCAGACAGACCTCATTTTATATCAACAAAGGCACAATAAGCCACATTCCTGGCATATTTCGACCACAGACTTAAGCAACAGCTATGCAGCCAGCAACGTATCTTCTACAACATCTCTGTGTTCTGCCTTTTACAGGATCTAGAAAGGTTTGCAGGGCAGTCATGTGTATACTTACTCCAGGTTCCACTACATTTAGTAAGGGTTACTCCCAGGTAAGTGCAACACCTTACATACCTACAGAATAGTCATTAAAAATCTACCGCAAAGGACAAAAAAATAACATTTCTACTAACATACACCAAAACTTTGCAGAACTAAATGCATGTTAAAAGCTTTATGGAATTGAGCAATGCAAATCATTCAAATATTGCAGCACAAAAGATAAAAAGTATTTAGAAACAAGCTCCAGATTCTACTGAGTACTTATTTATGGCAAGAGATCTAACCCACTATTTAGTTTGAAGGGTCCTTCAA
This sequence comes from Oxyrhabdium leporinum, assembly GCA_032468155.1. Classification (NCBI taxonomy): domain Eukaryota; kingdom Metazoa; phylum Chordata; class Lepidosauria; order Squamata; family Cyclocoridae; genus Oxyrhabdium; species Oxyrhabdium leporinum. The sequence goes on along the minus strand of JANHFL010002467.1, from coordinate 21,613 downwards.
ATAAAGCAATGTTCCCATAAAATTGAGAACAGTAAGAACACAAACACAGAAGAAGCCAGATACAGCAGCTGTATCTGGCATTATTCTTCCTCTGTTTTGATAGTCCTGTTTTACAGTATTGTATTGCTAATTTGTTTACTTTGTATACTTTTTACCACTGGTTATCTTCATTCTTAAGAAATAAAGTTTTAAATAAATAGTAAATAAACCATAATCCTACAAATATAACCCCAACAGTTTGCCCATAATAAAAATGGCAACTAATTCCACAATTCCCATTCGATGAAAAATAAACTTTTATTCTTAATTTCTTCGAATATCTCAATATACATGTTCCAGGCAGAAGGCACTACTGCATATTCAGGAATTTTTCTTCTGGACATAATTAAGGATAAAGGAAGCAGCAAATTCATTTTGAAATTAGCACCGAATTTTGGGTATTCGAACACCAGTTCTTTACAAGCAGTCAGCACCATAAGTGTCTGAAGGGGGCGGGGAGCATCTGTTTACATAAGACAATATTTAAAACAGCTGACAATGAAAATGCAGTCAAATAAAACAAATATCGATTCACAGAGAAAATAACAGTGGTCTTCATATACTAACTGGAATCAGCTTAAATCTTTCTGTGCTTGCACAGCTTAAACCCAAACTCTCACCACATGCACAAAAGAAGTATAAGCAATTGTGAGATAATCCCAAATTAGAACTTATTCTAATTATTTTGGGAAATAAAACCTTAAATGGATTTTTAAGAACCAATCCATAATAATTCAAAAGCGAGGAGCGTTAAGCAACTGGGGCTGGGATAGAGAAACTTTGACAATAAAAGCGAAATAGGTTTGAGGGGCTAAATTGACAGCTAGGTGCAACAAAAGAACACTTGAATGCACAAAAGTTTAGCAAGAATTATCCCATTATCTGGATAAATCATGTTGAGATTGAAAAACTATTTTAAGGCGTCTCCAGGAATTTTAAAAAAAATTGTGCATAGAAATCTGGAGAGAAAAAATGAATATAATACCATTCAAAATATGTCTGGTCTCAATGGGGGCTGGAGGGGGGAGAAGAAAAAAAACCAAAACAAGAAGGAATGCAAACTCTTAAGAAATGCATGAAAAACAGACGGTTCCAGCGAAGGAAGAACACTGGGCAAAAGATATGGCCGACAATGTGCGCGTAAGTCTTTCAGACTACAGTATTTTGTTAACTGAGCCCCACTCTGTCACTACTTTATTAGTTACTACTAATCTTAGTCCAAAAAGAAAGAATAACCTTTAACAGAAGAGCTTAGAAATGAGTTACTACCTTGAATTCTCCAAAATATAGATAGTCCTCAACTTGCAACCATTCATTTAACAGCTGCTTCAAAGTTATAACAGAACTGAAAAAAAGGTCACTCACATCAGCCCTCAGACTTACGACTGTTGCGTTGCAGCATGGATGCCCCCACTGAAACACCCCCACGGTTGTGATTTGGATGTGTTTACAATGGTTGCAATGTCCCAGGGTCACAATTGCCTTTTGCAATCTTCCCAGCTGGCTTTGGACAATCAAGTTAATGAAGGAAACTGGACTCTCTTAATGACCACAGTAAACAAAAAGTTATAACATCAGGTGCAACTCATTTAATGACATTGCTCAGCAATGGAAATTCTAGTGCCAATTGTGGTTGTAAGTTGAGGATTTCCCTGTATATCAGTTATAACTGAAGCATTTTCAGACTTGTTCCATATTTTCACACACAATCTGGTCAGAAGTGTATTCATAAACACAGTGCAGAGGTTCAGCGCAGTCCTGGCAAAGCCAATGCATGCCCTCCCTGCACAAATGCACCGCAGCCAGTTTAGTCTAAGGGTTAAGGCCTCAGACTAGAAAGCGGGAGGCCATGAGTTCAATTCCCACCTTAGCTATGAAAGCTAGCTGGGTAACTTTGGGCCAGTTACTCTGTCTCAGCCCTATCCACTTCACAAGGTTGTTGTGGAGAAAAAAGGTATGTTAGATATGTTCACAGCCTTGAATTATTTGTAAAAATAATAAAGGCAGGATACAAACTAACGTAAGTAATCCAAGGGAAACATTGCAATACTTGACAGACAAAAATGTGTAACAACTTGACTGAATATACTAATCCTGTCCACACAAATCTCCTAAACAAATCACTACTTTCTGTACTGTTTTCTGTTGTAGAGACAAAAACATATGTGAAATACATGAGTCATCTTATTTAATGAACTAGAATTGACTAGATTGTAGGATTTATACTACAAGATATCTAAAAAATATCAGGCTTAACAAAATTGCTACCTTTCTTTTCACTAGAATTTTTTTTTTAATTTCACACAGGGCAATTGTGTACAACTATGTGACCATATTTTCTAACCTAATTTTCAGGACTAACCTGAAAAGGGACTTTTTATTGTTATTATAACTCAGCTTTCCAAAGGAAAATTCATAAGCAAAACCAAGAAAACCTTATAAAAATGCATAGTCTAATAATATCTAAAATCAGTATCCCAGGAACATGTGAACACCTTTTGAAATCTTCTGACAAGTAAAATCAAAGGGAAGCTAGAGCATGTATAAATTTCCATATTTTTCGCATGAATGTAAAAGACTACGCTAATGTTAAGTGGTACCATTTGTATGCTAAATGTTAAATGATCAAAACAAAGGACAAAAATGAGTTTTTGAAAAGTAAGCAAGTAATTCTAAAAGGAACTGTTCTCAAATAAAGGGCAGCCCTCCATAATAAAGATGTACGGTGGCTGTATGGATAGCAGACACTGTGACTATTGTCTGCTTTCTATAACATTTCATTAGCTCCTTCTTTCTTCTTCACTTCTCATGACCGTTCCACTTGGAGACCCTTTCTTTATTCTCATTCTGGTGTGATCTTGCGGTCCCATCTAATACCAAACTGTTTACTGCTCATTCCCCTGTCCATAGGCCTTTCTTGCTATGTCTGTCATACCCTTATCTATGTGCTAAATTCCTCACTTAAGTATGTATTTGAGTTCTTGTTTTGCCAAATTCTTTGGAAAACACTATTTCAAGGATCACTATATTTTAAATGAAAGCTTATGAAAATTGCTTTCCAGAGAGGCAAACTTCCCTAGCTTAGGGAATTTATTTAGAAAGCTGTCAGAAACTCTAGAACATAATTATTTTTCTGCTCCTTTAATATACATCCGCTGGGCCTTGAGGTCAGATTGAGGAATAACCCCAAGAGAAGAACTGTAGCAGTTTTCAGCACTTTACCCCCATTTTATTGCTTGGTATGTTTTAATGTGTAATGTTAGCTTTTATTTTTTAATGGTGCCCAGAGTCACATAGCAGGATGGCCATATAAATGCATAAATAAATCTATTTTTTAATAGAAACACAGATAGTCCTTGACATAATTGAGCCCAACATTTTCATCGTTACCCAAAACAGTGTTTATGTGTGTTTTGCTCCATTTTATGATCTTTCTTGCTTCAGTTGTTAAGTGAATCACTGCAGTTGTTAAGTTAGTAACACGGTTGTTAAGTGAATCTGGCTTCCCCATTGACTCTGATTGTCAGAAGGTCACAAAAGGGGATCACATGACCCTGGGATACGACAACCACCATAGATACGAAACAGTTGCCAAGCGTCTGAATTTTGATTGTGTGTCCATGGGGATGCTACACCAGTCGTAAGTATGAAAAGCAGTCGTCACTTTTTTCAGTGCCATTGCAACTTCGAATGGTCACTAAATGAATGGTTGTAAGTTGAGGACTACCTGTAATCAATCTAATTAGTCACATACACAATACCTGGCTGTACATATGTTAAACACCATGAACAAAATTTGGTATGTTAACATACCAAAAGGAGAGTTGGTTAATTAAAAAGCATTATCTGCAAGCCATTTTTTCATATAACACCATAACAGTGTTAAATCAATAAGCATATTTTCAAGTATCTTAAGAGATAAGAAGTATTAGTGACTATGAACATTTTTACTGATACACTTTGGTATACTGACAGATTATTTTTATGTTTTATATATTGTATTCAGTATTTTGTATACTAGAAATAAACAGCCAGAGTCATTCAGAGTTGGGTGGTATGTTACTGTTACTAAAATTATCTATTAGAAAAAGCAAAATAAGTAGGCATAAAACAAAGAGAATACTGTGGATAGCAACTGAATTAATTTAAGACAAAGACTAGACAATAAATTAACAATATTAAAAAGTAATAAATTAAAAACCCAAAATGTATTTTTCCATAATTTTATCTATCCATCACAGAGATCACAAAATAGCATGCAGGTTTTGGAGTTTTCCAGAATTCTTCAGCAGGCAAGAAGGAGCCACCCCCCCAAAAAAAATGCATAGTCAAAAGCATAAAAACTACATCTAAGGTTTGCTTACTATTTTGTCTGATGAAACATTTCCACTTTAGAGTAGACATGTTAAAGATATTATCCTCAGAAGGGAAATTAAAGTGATTACAGTATCTTTAGAAAAGAGTTCATTACAGCAGCTGCTTACATGTTCCAAGTGATTACGAACAAGAGAAACCTTAGGGATACCTCTATTCGATCCTCCACATAAAGACAAAGGGGGGGTTATATTCCTTTAATGTCTGTGATGCAAGAACGGAGAATAGCACTGCAAAAGTTTGAATATATGTGTAATATGTAGAGAACAATCTCTGTTGGCCTGTTGCTGAATACAACTGAAGATTGAGTTTAGGCATATTTGAAAAAAATGTATTAGCCTCCAGCTTCTCTGTTTCTTTTCCTTCCCTTTGAACATGCCCATCCCTTATCTTTCACAATGTCTCTCTTTTTTTTAATCATCAGATGCATACTGTCCAGCCTGAAGCAAAATGTTTTTTTTTTTTACTAACTGTTCTTGTTTAACCTATAACACAAAAGTTAGCAATAATTTGTGTAGCATTGACCAAATCAATATGTTCTATCACTGCACATTATTTAAGGAAGCAATGCTGTACATACTTCCTTGGAAGGAAACCACACTAGCTTGGCTTTAAGTAAACATAAGACCATAATACATTAGAAATAAAAACATGCATGAGATAGCGTTGAAGAAAATAAAAAATTACATTTAGAGCAAAGTGTATGTTCGCACAGACAAGAAACACATCATACATTTTTATTTTCTATTTATATCCAATCTTTCCTTCGAGAATTTATACGGAATCTCCTTTCTTTTTATCCCTACAATAAGAATTCTATGAGAAATTATGGACTGAGAAAGACATTTCATAGATTTAAGCGTAGCGCTCTCCAATCCTAAAACATAACGCACTTAAATACAAGTAGTGGGAATAAACATTAAATTTATCCATTCTTGTTCCCATGCAATTCATTCACTTACAATGGATTTTGCTTTTAATCTTATGCAAACTTTCTCAAATGTCCCATTAGATCTTACTTTCAAATAGGTGTATATAAGATTACACACTCTAATCTTTTTATTGTTCTCCACATGATCATCTTTGCTGTATTACTATTTCTTTTAAAAAAGATAATCATCCAAGGAAAAGATTATTTAGAAATCAATCCTAAATCATACAAAGCATTTGGAAAGGCAAATTATATTTGCCTTATATATATAATTACCTTATATATCTCCCAAAATTTACGGCATCAATCCACAGAATCCTGTTATATACAAATGCTCCAGGTTTTGTAGTATAATTAGGGATTACTCATGATTTAATGCTTTAAGGGCTGCAACTATGGCAAATTTTCACTTTGATGTTATAAATATGCGACATTGGCCCTCTTCACTTTCTCCTTTCTACTTCTTTTATGGGAATGGTAGTAGTAGCAACAGTCATTCTACCAATAACAATAGTGTTTGCTAGAATTATTTCAGCAATTATTATTTTGCTCCTTTGGCATAGCTTACAAGAAAGCTAAAACTGCATATCCTTGGTTATGTAAATTCCAAAATGAAAATACAAATAATGTTGGTTAAGTGGAACAATGCAATGAAAACTAAACTAGGAACATCCCCAATATCTCAACACAATTACAGAAAGCAAATACAAAAAAATATTTATAGGAAAAAAATTTGGATGACTTTTAAAATCTTGACATTGATTTAAGCAAACAGCATATTCGAAGTACAAAAGCTGAACTACTTTGTAATAAAAAATAAAAATAAAAATACTTAGCGTTAGCATATACATTTTAAAGCAGCAAATGAAATTTGTTTCTAAATAGCAGCAGCCTTTACTATGCTTGTGTAGTAAAAAAAATATGAAAAATGTTTCAAATTTGAAATGTTTTGAGATTGGAACATTTTTAACAATGTAAAAATACCCTGTGTCAAGCAGAAAACAGTTCAGACTCAAAATATTTTGCACATCTTTGTAATGCAGTTACTAAGTAAAATATCACGATACAAACTGGTATGCTATACAAATATTTGTGTGCCAAGGACTATTGTCCAATGCAAGGGTGTCCAGTGCAAGGATCTCTTTCTTCTGAAGCAATAGTCTGTTAAACTACCTCATAAAGCATAATCAACAAGCTTCATTTTGCCCCACCCCATCTCCCGAGCACATACTCCGTATCTGCAGTTTATTTTTGTGTGATTAAACTAAATAAATGTTATCCAGAGAGTATACTTCGCATCTTTATAGCTAGTGCTATCTCCATTATGCTAAAGATAATGGCAAAGTCTCAAAGGCACATGCAAGCCATATGTGCGCACATTTTTATGTGACAACCTACAGTTTCTTCCAAAGCACTGGATGCTAGTGCAAAAAAAAAAGTCAGCCTTGGCTGATAAATTTTGTTTATTATTATTAGTTAAATAAAAGAAAGGATTCCCCTCCCCGGGTATTCTGATAACTTCCCTTCAATTCATTATATAGTCAGCTAATCCAAGAAGAAACCTATAAATAGGCCATCCCAAAGTTTTGACCAATAAAATGACTCAATCTTGAGAAACTCCTGTCCCAAAGGTGAAATTGGTCAGCGTACCGTCTGAACTAAAGGTGCTCTTCATAGCATGTGTATTTCTCTGGACCTTCTGAAGAAAGAAAAGGTCATTGAGTCATGTCTAATCATTGTCTCAAAGCTTCTAGCTGCCCTTAAAATTGGCACCAATTTTCTCTTTTCTTTTCCTTGCATGAGGGACCTAGCAAGTTTGTCACTTAAGCTCAGCATTAAGAACATAGTTTGCTTGTTCTTAGCTACCACTCTTTACAATTCTTTCTTATAACATTATCTCCATTTCGTTCTTGTACCTAAACTCTCATTTTCAAGCCCATCCACCATGGGTAGCAGTTGAAAGAAAGCATGGAGAGGTATGTTGGAAGATATATTAAGCTGCTGAGATGCAAAAGGTGGGTAATCAGCTTTGCCCTATTCACCCATACAAATCATCCCAGGACCCAGATTTTGATGTAAAATTGGGAAAAAAATGTGTTGGTTTTTTTTTCTGCCAAGCCATAACTGACTTACAATTGAGCTGAAACTCAGCATCGTTCAGGTTCAAATCGAAATATATTTTTCATTTGGTGCCTAGCTCTAATACAAATTAATGAACCAAATATAGTTTCTAGTGTTATGTGCAAGATTACAACTATATTTCTAGAGATTCTGGTTCTGTTCTGCACAAGATCCTAACAATACTGTGAAAGCACAAAGTCCAAACCACTACATTTTAATTACTATGCAGCCTCAGATATATTGCCTTTGATATGGAAATGTTCTTGTTCTCTCATCTTCACATGCAGTCTCACGCACAGAAATCTTTATCTGATTCATAAAAAATAAACTAGAATCCAATCTCTACACCTGACCTCAGTGCTTAGAAGTTTTTGCTTTTTTTTTACTAAGCACAGTGTCACTATAAAAAGAATGGCTAATAGTGGGGTAAAGTTGGATATTCTAAACAATGATGGGAAAGGCCTACAGTTAAGAATCTTGTGCGTATAGCATTTCTGAGCTTGTACAATCTTCTCTCACTGCAGATAGAACTGGCTATTTGCTTCCTCTCTACAGAAATGAGAAACTGCAACATCCCAACACTATTCCATCTCCCAATTTAGTCGAAGATGCTTTAAAAATAAAGGTTAGGCTCCTACAGTATAAATAGGTCCTTAATTGTTCTCCTGCAGTTTTACTTGAAGCTTCTCTCTATATCAATTTACACTTTTTAAAAACATGACATTACCAGAAGTCAGCTAGGAAAACTCTCAGATTTCCTGGTGGCACACAGAGCAGGACCACCTACCCTGTAGGTAGAACTGTTCGGGTATGTTGAAAACATGGCCGCACGTGATTTCCATTTTGTTATAACTATATTAACATGAAAATTTTGGATTTCAACAAGTTTAATCTGTTCACCACTACATGAAACTATATGTAATTACAACTTCTGGAATGCCAATACAGTAACTAGAACATGCTGTTTTTATAAACCTATAAATAACCTTCAAGGATAACAATCCCAGCACTGCTGCTTGCTTGAAAATCTCTTCATCAAATTCTACTGAATATTCAGTAAACATCAAACGCATAAATAAATGTAATCTTGCTTACAATATTCTTTTTATATATACAAATAAGATTCATTAGATACTGAAACACCTGTGACTTGCAGGTTTCTAGATTAATTGTGCTTCCTAATTTATCGTACCTATCTCTGCTTCTAATGGAAAATTTTGCTTCATTTCAAAACAAAAGTTCATCTACTTTGTATTATGAGTCACTGGTAACTAGTATCTGTTATAAGCTCGATATTTTTTGATTAGATAAATACCAATAAATTGAATTTTAAGCTTTAAACATCCTTTCTTTAGGAATTTGTATAGGACTAAAGCTTACTGAGTTGTCAAACAAACAAGGAAAGAAATCAATCAGTATGTATCAATCCCTATTTCCTTAACATAAATACAGATTGTTCAAGTTCCTGTTCTATTAACTGAAAGAGAATTATTTAAAATGTCACTACATACTTGAATAAATATATGACAGGTATGTGTAACAGTTTTTTTAATATCAAATAATCCATAACTTTCCCAAATAAAATGCAAACTGGAATTTGCTATATTTCATGTAGGCATCAAAAACAGTGGCTAACTTTAAAATAATTATATGTAATTATTAAAGAGACATTTTACAATTACTAAAGGAAATATTTGAAGAACTGAAACATCCAAACTTAACATACCGAGTTTCTTAATTGGTAGACATGTTCTGGTAGCTAGAGTACTTATGTCTTCTAGTCCACATAATTTACAGTTCAGTATTACAAAATGTGTGTTGTAGTAGGACCTGCAAACCTATTACACCCATCAAGGATTAAGCCCATTTAATGCAATAGGACTGAACATACATTCATAGGATTGTACTGTAAATCTTCCAAAGTCAGTGTGACTTACATCTATGAAAATACAGATAGGATTGCACAGCTGTTGGACATAATAAGCTGTACCAAATAACTACTACCCAAATATATATGTTTATTTAACAAAATGTCTATTCAAGTCTGAAAATTCAGAGAGCAGTCCTTTAAAAAAAGGAATTCTTTTACACCAGTTAATAAGAATACAATGAGAAACACCTACATATTGGGGGTGGGTGGGTGTACATATGTGTGTGTGTATGTGTTAAGTGTAGGATATGTAAAGAACTTTTATCATATTCTTTGGTTGCAACCTGTTGCAATACTATAAAAAGGGGGAAAGAAAAACATTTTTAGGATCCAAACATTGTCTGGAAAAATGAGACTTTACAAATGTTTTAAGGAACTGCTAATCTTTCAATAAACTACACTCAAATTATCACATTGGAGAAAACACCTCAATATCCCAGTGCCATTCTGAAAATTCTGTTTTTGTAACTGAATCCAGTCCCAGCATATTCACAAAGTGATAGGTACATTTAACCAAATGTTACTTTTCCAATTTTCCAATAACAATTAAATAAGAAAGCATTCTAAGAAATTAAAAATTTACTGTGGAGCAATGCTTTGCATATATGTTTGCACGCACATAAATGGATGTATATATGCATCCACATATAAAGTACCAGTCAAGCACACTATATTCATGACAGAAACACAATACGAATGCATAATATCGACAGTAATAAAATATTTAAACAACGCATTGCTTCTCATTATATAGACACATTACATATATAAGAAGCTTGTCATCTTTCAGTTTTTGACCATATATGTTTTAGAAGTCTAACAGCATTTTTGAAAAGGCTAATGGGTATTTCTTAATATAATACAAGCACTTCTGAAACTGAATAAGGTTATGACTGAAAAAGCTGTTCAGTGTTCACCGAAAACAAAACATTTACTTTGTTATGAAACATAGTCTTCATCTTTTTAATAGACTCCCCATCACAAGGATGAAAAAAAATGCATTTATTTATGTATTTTTCTTTCCAGGAACAGCTTGGCCCATTAACCTTTCATTTTTAAAACAGACATGGTCAAAAACCGGACTAGAACAGGAGGTATGCAAGTCTGAACCAAAAAGATATATGTTTTGCCTCAGGTGAATAGCTCAGCATGAAGTACTGCAATTATCTGTGTGTGTGTGTGTGTTTGTGTGTGTGTGTTTAAAAAATGCTTGCTCCTATTTTAAGGAGGAATAGATTGGACCATGCACTGATACACCCTGAAATAACTAAAATGGGTTGGAATCTACCTGAACCTTAAAATCAGACAGGCTTTGGAGGCTGAATTCTGACCAATGTTCATCCCTCAGCCTAAAAGCATCCCTCTTGCCACAGGATCCCAATTGCAAGGCTAATTGGATCACAAATACCGTGTGGAAATACTCTTTCCCTTTACTTAACAGGCCAATCTGAAGATGTGGAAGTACATTTAAGTGCCACATTAAATTATTGTGTCAAGATATGCAAGAGATGAGAAGGACTGGGTTGAGAAAACACGTGGAATTACTTTCCTGGGTAGCATTTATAGCTCGATATTCAAAAAAAAGTACTCCAAACCGTTTTACAAAGATGAATCAAATCCACAATAGAAGAAGCAAAAAAGAATACTCTTCGAGAATATTATGGCCTGTAGAGCTGACACTTTCTCCAATTGTTGGGGGGGGGGGTGAGATTATAGAACTGACTTCTGCAGTATGGATGACCCCAGTTATAACACCACACGACACCTGCACATCGCTGTGATTCACCTACAAACTCAGCTGAAACGCGTCGAGGTGCCATTTCCCTGCTGTGCAGACCAGCTACTACCAGTCACCCCTTACGTCAGGGTGGTCGCGTTATAAACTTCCAGGGACTACCGTTGCGTAAACGAGTTGTGGCAAGTATACAAAAGAGCCGGGCAGGAGGCAACCATCCAACTACGGCCAAGCCAGTTTGGGGAGGGGGCGGGGGGGGGGAGGAGAGAGAACGAAGAATGGGCGCGAGAGGCGGATCACGCGCGTCCAGCCCCGCTGGAGCAGCAACTCTTTCAGCCTGTCGCCTCGTCGCTCGCGCTCAGCGGACGCTGGCGGGAAGGTGGCGCAAAGGCGCGTGCTCTCCTCCCTGCTGGTTGGGCCCCGCTTAGGCGCTTTGCTCCGGCTACCGCCGAACCATCTGAGGGAAGGAAAACTTTGCAGAAAGTCCACTAAACCTCCTGGGTGGGGGTGGGGGCTTCTCAACATCCACCACCCCCCAACACACACACTTTCTCAATGGGAGAAGACAATTCTATAAGGGAGCCTGCTTCAGCCGCAGCCTGCCTTTCTTTCTCCCGTTTCCCCCCCCCCGCCTCCTTGCAAGTTGCAAATCGCCCGCTT
>JANHFL010002466.1:149480-171740 GCA_032468155.1 Oxyrhabdium leporinum | reverse complement strand
ATATTGAGCTTAAGGCTGCCCAAACGTTTGTCCACTTCCAGAGAGATTTACCAGTGTCTCTGAGAAAGGAAATCATTACTATTATTATTTCCATCATGAAGACTGAATAAAGAAATATTAGGAACATATGTCTCTTATAATAAATGATTGTGATTGTATCCATGATTTACAGTATAGTATATTTTTCTTTAGCTAACATTTAATATTACCCATTTGTTATTTACTTTTTAAAATCATCCCCTCACTTTTCAACTTTCATATATCACCTCCTTTGTCTTACTTATCAACTCATCATTATTATTATGCTGCTATAATCTTCCTAATTTAAGCATTATACCGTTCATTCATGTTTACTGATTAGACAATTACACTTTTCAAAATATAAAATGTAAAATAAATGCATATATGTGTTTTATTATATGCAAATCAAATCAAAGATGTATCTATATCCATAATTATATAAATAGGATTCAGCAGGTAGAAAGTAAACCCCAATTTGAGTAAAAAGCATTCTTTTGTTTTTAAACTGAATTTTATAGAAAGAGATATTATTATTTCTGCTCCTTTAGGTCAACTGAAATGAAAGTTGACAATTCTGATTTCTATAAAGCAGAAATCAAAGAGATTCTAACAGCATTCTGATTTCAGACTAAGAAGTGAAGTAAATTGGACAGATTAATGGTGGTGATTGTTACTTTTAAAGCCCTTTGAGACTCAGGATCTGGGTATCTTTGGAACTTAATATACTCCCTATTGAGCCTATCTGTCCAATAAGATGAAGAAGAATGGGCTCTCTTCAGATTCTCTCTTTGGCAAATTGCCATCTACAGTTGTATTTTCAATTCTCACTTCTCAAATGAAGCTCTTCTGTCTGGAATAACATTCTCTCCAACACCTGCATGACCCCATACCTGCGAGGTTTTAAGGTAGTTGCATCTTGACTGTTTCAACAAATCATGTGGATGGATATGTTATGAGGTTGTTTCCTCTTGCAATGGTGATACATTTGTTATTCATGAATGTTATTGTTTTGTGGCTAATAAGTTTATTAGATGAATTGTTATGTTCCATTTTAACATTGTTGATTAAGACAGGATCTGTAACCCACTCACAGTAAGCAGTATTGGATCAGCATTTAAACTTGATAAATAAAGGAAATAAAGGAAATGGCAATTATTATGGCTTTATATCCAAATAGGAGAGACAATTAAGCTGTGGCAATTAAGGTGGTGGAGTATGAGCAGGGAAATCCAGGTTCAAGTCTCCATGTGACCATATAGCTCAGTGAATGATTTAGAGCAGGGGTGTCAAACTGGATTTCTTTGAGGGCCGGATCAGCATTGTAGTTCTACTCCACGGGCTGGGCCAGGGGGGGGGAGGCTGACAGAACGGATGCTTGCTGCAGCACCCTGCCAGACCAAATGGGGTGCAAGGGGGCTGTGCGCAGTCTCCGTGTGTCCTGTTTTTGGCCTGGGCGGCCTCCTGCAGCACTCTGCAAGCCAAAATGGGGCGGGGCAAATCTCATTTTGGCTGCCAGAGGCACCATGGGCCAGTCCATTGCTATTTCCAGGCCGGCCCTGCAGACCAGATTTAAGCACCCCCATGGACCTTGAGTTTGACATCCCCAATTTAAAGCCACTCATCTTTTTGTCTTGGCCTAGCCTAACTCAGTTTTGTTGTTATATGAATTTAATAAGCAGGGATTATTAAACACATTGCCTAAAAAATCTGGAGGTAAGGTGAACCCTAACCCTAAAAAATCTGGAGGTAAGATGAATTACACATGAAACAATGAATTTGTTCATGTTAATCATGTTAGCAGCTACATAATAATGATTAGAAATATTTAAAAAGAAAAGCACACAACATCTCATTCTGCACCCATGAGAAATATAGAACAGCTGCAACATGGCACCCATCAGTTTTGCATTAACCCAAAATTCACTTCGTATAGGTCAGTTCCTGGAAAATCATATTTCATGGAATAAACTATTTTAAGAACTATTAAAACACACACACCAAAAGGAAGCAAATATACAGATATCTAATAATGCCCAGATACATCTATTAGAAATCCAGCAGTCATTTTCAGAGAGACAATTTACTGTTGTATTTATTGCCCCTACTCTTGTTGGGATTGAGATGATTTAGGGCAAGAAAGTTCCTTAAAAAAATCCCCTTTCGAACAGAAAGCAATTTCTTGAGAATTCATTGTATCTCTATCAGCTTCTTCAAATTCTCCAACTGATTTTATAACAATTACACTTGGACAACTGAATTCTTACCATTTAATGCCCAGAAAATTCATCTTGAAACTGCAATGTACTTGTTTTTATAGTAGCAAGCTGTTATTATAAGAAAGATTGTAATTATTGTACAATTATTTTTTTTCCTCAAGGACATCTTTAAAAATATTTCTATCTAGTCAATATATTTTAGAGTACTTTAGGGCTCTTTGATAATAAATGTATTTATAGCTCTTTACATACAAAGACTTCTTCCTATATTGGAAATTTTTTTTAGGAAAGTTTCACTGAAAACACAAATATGTTGGCACAAAAGAGGAGGGCTATTCCAATGAAATTATAGCTCTTCAAGTAATTACACCGAATAGGGATCTGATTTACAACCCCTGATTTGTATTAATATGTAAAAATGAATTTTTTCATATTTTACGAAATTTGTAAAATATTGCTACTGCGATTACAATAAAGAAAATATTTCTCTTAAAATAATGATTTTTAAAATGGACAAATCTTATGGAATAGATTAATTTTTATTTTGGTATTCTGTAAACATTGAGTATATTAACTATTAAGTCTTTTTTATGCTCAATGTATGAAATTAAAACCACCTTCTACATCTCAATCTTGGAATAGCATACAGAGTTAAGCATTATTTTTCAGATTTGGGATGTATGGTAGAATTCCTCACATGACCAAGATTTATTACAATATTTGGATCCTGTTTACTTGTAGCTCTATTAAATCTAGGAAGATCCTTATATTCACACAACCTGTATTTAATGTCAAATTATAAGGAGTGCTTTTCTGGTATCAAACTGTTTACTTGTTGAGATCTTCATCACAGTGTCCCATTATTCTCAGAAAATTAATTTTCTCATTTAATTAAAGAAAAAGAGAAAGAGAACATTTTTGGTGGTTTCATAAATGTCAAATTGCTTTCCCTCAATTGCTTTGTTTAAGATGGCCAAAACCTTCCTTACTTTAAAAGGCTTTGGGATTATAAGTGTCTGGTCTCTGTTTTGTTGCAATTTTTAAGTGCAGTGTTTTTATTACAATTTGTATGTTTGTTAAAACAGTGTCCCTTTTTAAAAAATTCTATGACAAGCTGATTACATTTATTATTGTCTATAATAAATTAAGTAATTATTTTAGCATAAGGAAATATTTAATCACCAGCCCAGTTATTTTAAATATAGTTAAGTAAACAAATCAGGGTGTATTATGGGGGACAAAATACTCTCAGGCCTTATTCCATGGAGGGCAATAAATATACGTGGGACTTCACAGCTATAAGACTTCAAGAAAAGCTGGCCAGTAGCGATGACATAATGGAGGCACCACTGCAGCAATTCAGACAACCACTAATATCTGCCTCAAATAAATAAATATCCCCACTAAAAATAACAAGTTTGACAGTAGAAAAATACTTGGCTGGATCTGCAAGACTTATTTTGAGATGTACAACTGCCACCTAGTGACTAAGTAGAGATCCTACAGAAACTCTGTATTAAATATATTCTGCTAAATGTTTTCTTTTGCCTTGGTTTTAGATTGGTTTCATGCATCTCAAAAAAGAAGGTTGACCTAGCAAAATAAATAAGATGAAACATCTAAAGAAACTACTTCTAAATTATAGCTCCGAATATTAGATTTAAATACTAAATTTACATAATGTGCATCAAATTAAAGAATAAAACATTTTGCTAGTGTTCTATCAAAAAAACTTTCTAGTAAGTCTGGTGACTCTTAGAGCTGTACAGTACTTCAGCAAGAAGGCAGAAAAAAAGTACTTAGAAACATGCAGGGGTGCAAATGTAATACCTGCCCACAACTTCTTAAAGCAGTTGCACAATATTAGGTAAAGTGACATCACTTTTTGGCAACCAGCTGCCAGCTTTGGGCCTTGCATGCTCAAGGCAACTTTTTACCTTTGAATCTGAAACACAGCACAATCATCATGATTACCATGGAATACCATGAGGGTTTATTAAGGATACCTGATCCTTCCTCCTCTTCCTCATGAAGTCTATTTGAAGCCTGCTGGCCTGACAGTTTTATTTATAGTTGTCATTTCTGGCTTCTTGTTTCTTTTCATTTACCAGGGCTTTTCTACTGCTTTTTACCAATCTCATTCTTTATTTGGAAATTAGTGCCTGGCTTTATGTTATCTTTTCTCTCTGCCTAATAACCCTAACCATCCTTGAGTTGTCCCAAAGGTGCTTTTTCAAGAAGCAACTGGAGTTTCTTGGTTTTTCTTTGAAGACATTTCGCTTTTCATCCAAGAAGCTTCTTCATCCAAGAAGCTGAAGAAGCTTCTTGAATGAGAAGCGAAACATCATCAAGAAAAACCGGAAAAAACAAGTCCAGTTGCCTCTTGAAAAAGAGACAATCAGGACCTGGATGACTGAGAATCCATAAACATTCATGAGTTGCACAATGATTAACCTAATGGAAAGACCATTTTTCCTGAAAGAATCAGTCTCTTGGAAGGGGCCATGAAGAAAACCAAATTAAAGTATTTCTGAAGATGGTTGGCTAATTTCTTCCTGAACATATCCACTGAAAGGAGACCACTACCTATTTGGAAAACTAATTGCAATGCTTTCTTGTTACAAGTTTTCTAACATTCAGTTAGAACCTGTTCCCTTATGTCTATTATTATGGATCACTTCACTTTGATGAAAAGCCATTGATGAGCTCCCTTTGAGTATATTTTCAAGCCAGTTAGACAAGAACAGACTTGTCATGCAATCCATACTTCAATGACCTGCTGTCAGAATATAACATAATACTCTTTGTCAAATGCTTTACCTAAATTCCAACATTCAGGCCTATTCCTTACCTGTTCTTTACAATTGCCTGAAGGAACATGCACCTTTTGCAGGAAAAGACTAAACCCAAATCAGTTGAGTAGCACTATCAAACCTCCATTCACCCCATCTGCAAAACATTCCCAATTTACTTTAAATCCAACTATTGTTCCACCTCTCTTAGTTCCCAAATGCATTTAGAATGAGTTGGGAGCTTCCAGGGAGCTCCCAACTCAAATCATTGCTCAGATCAAGCTAGCTGTAAGGTAAATTCAGAATGCTACTCAAGTTCCTATTAGCTGTCTGCTTCCAACTTACAAAATATTATTAGGCTATGCCACCTATCACCTTGAAAGAAAACCAGGTGATCCCAGTAAGAAAAGCAGGATAGGGACTGATAATGAGGACATACATTCTCATGCAAGTTTCTGCCAACACAATCATGCGTAGAAAACAATTCAGCAGTGAGGAGAGGCCCACAAAAGCTTTTAACTGGATACAAGCACAAAGAAAACACTACAGACATAATTTATATTTTCATACATTTTTAAGTGCTAAAAAATTAATACAGATTCTATCTTCAGGTTTACAGTCTAAAAACAGTAATTTAATTAGATTTTCATGTTATCCCGGGAATTTTTTCCCCCGAATTGTATTCCAAAATGCACTGAGCACTGAATCTGGGTTTCCAAAGTGAATATTTTTATTTTCAAATTCTTGGAAAATATATATCATTAAATCTTGCAACATATGTCTGTGTTCAGTTTTCAGTGGAGACACCCTGGCCTCCAACATCATACATATTTAGAATATAATGAGTATCAAACTTAACATGCATTTGAAATGTTATGTGGGATAGATGATAGACAGAGACATACACACACACACATACAAGACATATATTGAATTTGGAGCACCATGTAGATGATCAAGAGAATAAATAAAGTTACTGACACTCAATTTTAAAAAGTAAAATAAACTAGTGTCAGTTACATAATAATTTTGATTTTGGTACAGGGATTCCCTTAAAAAAATAAACCTAGGAAAATCTTTACATAACGTACTATTACAGACATCTTTAACAATAAAAAGTTTATATATTGCAGAATCAGATTATTCTATTTGATTAGTTGTACTTGGGTTGAAAATTAATATGATGGTGGAAGTTAAAGCTGCATTATAGTTATTAATTTTTCAAACATTGATGCTAAATTTACGCATCTTTCTCTGGAGGAAAAACTGTTCCATTGCAGCTCTAGAGGAGATATAACTTTTCTCCTGTTTATTCCAATAGTGAAATATGTTTTCATCATAAGGTTCTATCCAAGCCGCAGTCTCAAACTTTGATCCACAGTTGTAACTCCACACCAAGGCTATGGTAAAGTATCCAAGATCAAAAAATAGCATAGCATTGACTAATGTCTGTCTTGTGGATAAGGAAGATCTAAAACAATAAAGAATTATGTTCCCCGAACATGATATTTTGATAAATTTCCAGAATAAACTGCTTTTCCAGACCTCAGTAATTCAATAAATGACATGTACAGTAATCCATTTAAAGACGCAGAAAACAAGCAGTTGTGATGCTTGCTTTGTCATCTGAGGCTGTGTTGATTGATATACTTTTAAGAACCACTGAGGCCAAAAGAATTGCTAGGAGCCTTGGTTAAATTTTTCCCCTACTAGCAGAATTGCTATGTGAAAGTTCTCAAATCCCAAATTCTAAAAAGAAGCTCATTCCCACAAGGGTGTGATCACAAGAGATTTCTGCTAGAATCTCTTGATTAAGATCAACAGGTGGGTGAAAACATACACAACTGTGTACTGCAAGGCCTCTTTTCAAGGTTGTAGAAGAACTTTGTAACTTTTCCCCCAATGAGCATACAATAGGTTGGTGTTCCTCTATGCTACAACTGCATAGCCATAGCTACTGCTATAGCAAGAGAGAACAAAGGGCCTATTGGTCAGGAGGGTGGAAGAAAGGAAAGGGTTATTTCAAAGTCACCAATTTTCATTCAAGAATGACTGTGATAGATACTACAGAAAGCCCAGGACTCACTCAAGTGGATTGGTAGAATGAAAATTGGTATTCACTCTATTGTATCTTCGGAAACTGCATAACAGCACATAATGCTGTGGGAAAGACAACACTCTCTTGGTTTAATTGAAATTGGGTAAAAAGGAAGAGGGAGGAGCCACTGAAACACAGAGGAGCATTAAACTACTGCTGTTTCAAATTCCTATTCCTGGAGAAAGGGTCCTATGCTTACCAGAGCATAAATTTGGGGAAAATGATGTTTTTCCCTGGTCTATGTTTCTAACATGAAATCTTGATTTCTAAAGGTCAGTTACATGATAAAGGAAACCAGTGGTGTAGAAATACATCATAATGAACTTGTCTTTAAATTTCACATCTGTGGCTATTGAATATGCTGTGTCCAGAGAATAAGATGATTCAGGAAAGCTGAACGTAATGGAAATTCTCATTAAAGATTTATAATAAGAAATGTTCAATATTTGGTGTTTAATGGTGTTATGTCTGGGATCTGGGCTACATCTTTTTCAGCAATCTTAGCACAAGGAACATCCAATTTATTACATTCCATAATAATTTCTCCAGCTTCATGTATGCATTTTGTTCAGTATATTATTTCTCATCAGACTGAAATAGAAATTTATCTAAGTGATTAGAGGTCAAATGCTAATACATTCCATAGTTCAGAAGCTAAAAATCTCCAAAAATAACCTTCCTCGAATAGCTGTTCTCAGTTCTTTCTCCTAGAGCATTGTTTTCTTCTATTTTAACATTTAGCACTAAATAACAAAGTCAAATTATTGCCTGCCTGGCTATGTTTCTCACCGTTAATTTCATGCTTGCTAACTTCATGATATCTGAATGTTTCCCCCCTTCCTTTAAAAAAGGAAAAGTGGGAACAAATCTTCATGAAAAATTAACAGATATTTTCATATGAGACTAAATGAACATATTCATTTTAAAAATTGCCTGAAAATGTCTGGTGATAGGCTTGCATATATAGCTTTCAAATAGCCTTGCATATTTTGCTCAGGCTTTTCCATTGCTACATAGTAACTTGTGGAATCCTCAGGCTTGTATCTAAAAAGGCTTGTATCTACTAATATCAACAACAAAACACAGGTAGTTCTCTTTTAGTGACAGTGAGAGCCTCGGACACTGACCATTTGCAGTTATGAAAGTGATGAAAAAGTAAGTTTGTGACCAATGCCCACATTCATGATCTTGGAGTGCTCTCTGTTGGTCACGTGTTTGCAGTCAGCTAGTACACCTTATCTTGTGTCTTCTTTTTTTTTCTCCTTCTCCTTTGCAGAACGGTGAGCTTGCCTGAACAAGATACTGTATTTTATTCTTGAGCTGCTTTTCTCTGCAGCCCAGTGCATTCTTAAAAAGTGCTAACTGCAAGTTAACAGATTCAGTTCTATGACCTTAATTAGTTGATTAGAATCTACTGCAGGCAGCAACGATGCCTGAAACTGACAAGTTCCTAATCAGTTTCACGTTAAAGAGTTTTGTTTGCCTCATAAGTGGCTCTCTTCAATGTGTGTTCCCCATTGTGTGTCTGCTTACTCTCTTGTATTCCCCTTATGTTATATTTATATATATTGTATTCCAATATATATAAATATAAACATCAATTTCCTTCTTGCTAAATATCACAGCTCTAGGATGCGCATTCCAAAGGAGAGGAGAGTCAGGCAAAAGGACTATATGATTTTCCCTTTTACCTGGGTTTCTTCTCAGTCAAGTTCTGGATAACCATCCAACTGTTTGAGGTTGTATTTTTCTGATGCTGTAAAGCAAGGGTGGGAAACTATGGCCCTTTTATGACTTGTGGACTTCAGCTCCCACAATTCAAATCCATGCTGGCTCAGGAATTCGGGGAGTTGAAGTCCACAAGTCATAAATGGGCCATAGTTCCCCAACCCTGCTGTAAAGCAAAGGAAAGCTGAAGTAAAATTGTTAGCATAGTCATGGTATTTTTCACTTAGGGAACACTTCATTTAAATGACCAAGTTACCATTCCAACTGGATTCACTAAATGAAGACTACCTGTAACCTCTTTAGTGTTCCAGAAGAAAGAGGAAAAAGCAAATTCAAATTCATGTTTCTTTAAAATGAAATGAGATACAAATTTACTGCAGATATTTCCACCAAAAATTGTGCTCAAACAACTTAAATAACATTATGACCAAAGCATCCAACAGGTTAAAACATACCTCAAAGCCTGTCTAAATAAACTTTGCTTCCTTTGATAGGATGCTCCAAATTTTGGGAGTAGCCACTAAGATGGCAACCTCTTCTAGTCCTGAAAAATGTGCACAGCCATACTAACCAGGAGAATTGGTGGTGGCAGCAGGAAAGACCACTTAAAAGAAATGAGTAACAAACCACCTTTGTTCTGTTGCCAAGGAAAGTACCTAGATGCATCCATTAAGTTTATGTATGGATGCATGCATGTATATAGTACAATGGCTGCCCAAATCTATAATACTTTGGTGGCCTATAGGATCAGAAAAGTAAGCAGTCGAACTGTAAAAGCAGAGGTCATGTGTGTCTGGAAAAAAACGTTAAATAGAATTCTACAGGGGCTTGACCCCCACCCTAATCCAAGATCTGTAGTCTTTGAGGGGGTTTTGAAGATCAT
This sequence comes from Oxyrhabdium leporinum, assembly GCA_032468155.1. Lineage (NCBI taxonomy): Eukaryota > Metazoa > Chordata > Lepidosauria > Squamata > Cyclocoridae > Oxyrhabdium > Oxyrhabdium leporinum. The sequence continues at coordinate 162,002 of JANHFL010002466.1, read as the reverse complement.
AAGTGTGGAAGCCATATGAATCTCTGAAGGGATGTTATTCTAGAAGATAAGTGATAGCAGATAACACAAAAGATATGCTTCTTAGGACCAATTGGTCACATGGTTTAATCAAAGTGATCTGAAAGACACCCACTGTTTGATCATATTGGACAGAGAGAGATGGTTTGCCAAATAACCACGCCCTGTGTCATGAAGGGATTTATAGATAACCACAAGTGCTGTAATAAAAAAAACAAAAAACAAAAAACAGCTTTTGTTTCCTGTAAACTGCTTCAACCTGGCCAGGGGATTCTGGATTAGCAGAAGTTTAAAACATTGTTCAAAGACAGTCTAGTGCATTAGAGTAGCCTAACAAGATGAAACTTAAGCCTATGAGACAATGGCGAGATCTGACCTCTCCAAAATGGGTATTTGTATGCAAACATATTTGTATGCAAACATGTTGCTAGTGCCCAAATTTAAACATTCAGTTACAGGACTGAATACTACAAGTATGTGCAAGTAGAGAATTTGAGTGTCCAAGAAGAATATAATCTCAACTAATCCTGTCTGAATCCCTGATCGCTAATTTCATGACTTATATAAAAAAAAGGACATTACACACTTTTCTACTCTACCTCATCCATTTCCAAAAAGATAGGAAAGCTGCAAAGAAAAGCTAAGAGTTTGTAGAAGTAAATATTTTCAAATATTCAGCTAGTTGATGTTAATATTGAATTGGTAATAAGATAATTAGTACATAAATGTTTAGAGAAGCACATGCAAAGACAGGACTCATTTAAAATCTGCTTTATAAAATGGATGAAAGAGATACACAGAATACCCTATAAGATTGTGCATGCTTTAAATATGAGTGGAAATAAGTGCTTTGGACATCGCACAAGCACAATATCTCATTTATTGAAGTTCCAGTAAGGAGCACCTTACTCCTTAAAGTCTTTCCTCAGGCTGACATACTGTAGAAGAAAGAGGAGCTGCTTTAATGAATGGCAGACAAACCATTTTTCTGCCCAAAATCCAAAATATTGCTTCCTGATGGGTACTGCCTTAGCATCTATTACCATTCACATATGTAGTCCCTTCAGCACTTAAGTATTTTGCCATTAACACATTCTGGATAATAAGGAAGCTATATAAGTTTAGGAATATAATTGTTTTGACAGAATATAAGTTAAAGCAAGTTATACTACCCAATTATCTTCTCTGCTCACCACGCCATTCCATGTTTGTCCTTCAGAATATGTTATCAACAATAAACAAAACTGAACCAATGCCCCCACTGCTTGTTAATCCTGATTAGAAATTTAATACGAACATTTCCAGGGGTGTGTCTTTTTTTAAAATTTAAACTAATTTAAATCACAATATAGAAATAACAAAAAAGTAACTTTTCTTTCTCCTGATGCTAAGCAAACGTCCTTGAGAATGAACACTTTTATCATAGAGAAGAATAATGAAACACAAAATCATTAAAATGACTCTGTAACTGTAAGCATATGAAGCTAGCTTTCTTTTGATGAAATGTGGGGAAAGGGAGGGGGAGGGAAGGATGGACAGTCAATCCAAAGATTTTCCAAGTTGCACAGATGCTGATATTGAGCTGCATACTGTTATCCCACCTCCTAGTGCTTTCTCCATGGTTTGGCCCCTTCCAGGCCTTTGGCCCAAAAGATGTATTCCTATCGCTGATTCTGAAAAGTAAACTTAAAACAAGATTATGTTATGCTAAGCAATATAACCAAGGACCTTGCACATCATAAGAGATTTGTTTTCCATTTAAATATTGTCTTTAACAATAGTAATTTAAATATGGAAAGTCTGAATATAGTTAAGTGTTCTCCTAGCAAGATCTTACCTGTACCTGTTGAACAATTTCTGTATCTTCCTTCTCTGTTGCCTCAGCAGCAGCTTCAGGTTCTGGATTGGAAAGTAAAATTAAAAATTATTTCTATTGTTCCAAATATGAAACTATCTTGAAAGGCTCATGGCTCCTAGATACACATATCTAATATAGAACCACATAATTTCTTTGGTTTTAAGGTGTATTATTTTCTTCCGTTTATGAGTTGAATCATACAGTGACTCAGTGTGATGGTTTATTTAAATTATCCTCAATAGGAAGTGTATTTTTTTTTAGGGATTTACAATTATCTTTTCTAGGTCATCTGATGAATCAAGCATCAGATACCACCCTGTTGTACTGATTAGTAGGGGAGGGGGGGAAAGAGAAGTAGAGATGCTTTTATGGTTGAAAGTAAGACATGCTTAGAGAAAGAGACTATTCAGGGATTAAATTTTTACAAGAAAATTCGTAGTATGATCACTTCTGTTTCTACTGCTGGCATCATAAAGGACATCAAATACACACTGACTGTTAAGACTACAAACAATTATTCTAGACATTCTGCCCTCTTGTGAAAAAAATATGCTTCAGTTGTTTTAAATCAAATATTTTCTACTAAGACAATTATTTAAATTGGATATGACATTTTCTAACTCATTAACTCATATAATACTCATGCATATTCATTCACATTCAGTTTAACTTTCCTCTAAACCCTGACATTGACCATTTACTGTTTGTATGAATGAAAAGAACTGAAGATAGTCACAAAGTAATTTCTACCAATAAGCAAATTTCAGTGCTTGATTCCGTTTGAATAATTAAAATCAATACTGCATAGTTAAATGTACTTTTAAAAGAGCACACTCATCAATAGTACAAAGACCGAAACATTTAGCTGACCTGCAAGAGATTGGCTGGGGAAAAAAACCCAGAAAATGTAAGTACCAAACTGTATGATTTATAACTAAATTTTATACTGCTGACTACCAGAAACCTGATGGCAGTATTCCATATAACAAAAAATAAGAATAAAACATAATGCAATATCAATTAAAAGTTAAATTAGAACTGTCAACAACTAGAAAACAGGTTACAAAAATGTATCTTTAATGCCTTTTTAAAATATTAACAACTTCAGTTCTCTAATTTCATCAGGAATTGCATCCCCAAAATGAGCAGTGCAACAGAGACTGGAAAGAACTTTAAGCTTGCATTTAGATATATGTATAATCTCTTTGCTGAATGCACTTCTAGTGAAGGTAATGTTTATCAATTACAATAACTTTCCAAGCAGTATTGCAAAAACATTTATCCCCTATTTTGGGAAGGATTTCAAATTTTGTGCACATAGCTGCATATTTAACAAACTGTAGTACAACTACTTGGGGCAGGATTGCCTTCCTCCATGTGACACTCATGTCTTTTCATGTATGTTATATGTCATGACAACCTTGCTGATTATACAGTCTAGTACTCCATACCAGAGGTAAGAATTCTAGAAGAAAATGTCTGACTCTATCATGGACATGGTCTCATCTTTCAAAGAAGTGCTAAAATTCCTGGTTCTTCTATACCAGGTGTCCCCCACCTCCGTTCCGTGGCCCGTTACTCGTTATAGCTTGCTACCAGCTGCAGCCCATTGGGAACTGGGCTGCACAAGCAGCTGGTGAGCTCACAAAGCTCCATTTGTGCATCGCAATAGCACTAGCACTAGCACTTAGACTTATATAGCACTTTACAGTGCTTTACAGCTCTCTCTAAGTGGTTTACAGAGTCATCCTATTGCCCCCAACAATTTGGCTCCTCATTTTACCCACCTAAGAAGGACGGAAGGCTGAGTCAACCTTGAGCCTGGTGAGATTTGGACTTGCATGCATGGAATTAGATTGCATATGTGAAACTATCCCCTCCTGCCCATGGCCGCTGCCACCACAGCCAGTCCACAGAGCCAGAAAGGTTGAAGATTGCTGATCTATACCATTAGCTTCCAGAGTAAGGGAAGTCAGTTCTACCTACAGTATGTGGGGCAAGAGCGAGTGACAAGGGCTGAAGGATAGAAATGAATGATATAACTATTTGAGGAAGAAAACATTGTGGAATCTATCTTAACTGGGACTATAAGGGAAAAACAACATTGTAACAAGTATTCCTGTTTTTGGAATTCAGGAGTACATATCCTTGCCTGCAATAAAAGAGCATGTGCTTCTTTGGAAACCATTATAATAATGAATACAGCAGAATCAAATACTTACATAATGAAATAATTTAAATTAACATGGAAGAACTTATATCCTAAATTACTCTACTGATTATTTTAAAAAACCCCACTATTTCCACAACCGTAGAATCTGAAGTATTTAATGATGGAGTAAAGAACAGAGCTCTAGAGTAATATTAACAGGGATACACCTGCTGCAATTAGCTGGCTGATGATTTAAGCTACACTCAGTCCATATGTGATTTTCCCAGACTGTATTCCCAGCAGTAAGGAGTTGGTTTTTTTAAAAATCTTTCTAAGCAGAAAGATTTACACTGCAGCCAGTCTTAAAACAATAATGCCCGTGGAGTGTAGTATATTAAGCTAGAGAAATAAATCAATATGTTGTTCTTTTCAACATACTGAATCATTTATTTCCTCCATTTCTATAGCCGCCTATCTAATCCGACTGATTCTGGGCAGCAAATCCAATTTGTATTACCAAGCTTTGAAAAGAGGATCTTGACCTTCCTTTTTCTCCTTCTAAAACTATGAAAACCTACCTACCCAATTTGTGTATAGAGAAGCAACAACAAATACTGTAGATATGGTCTTTGAGATTGAAGAACATTTCCAGGAAGGATGATGACAATGATCTAATTTGCTTTGTATTCCACTCCATTTAACCTGCTATTTTCAATATTCTTCTCAGGCTAACCTAGGTATGTACTTTATGGTATATACACAAACATGCACAAATTTGGATACAAAAAAAATTGTACTAATTAATTTCACTTTAATTATGCTAAACAGTTAATTGGACATATTTACTCAGACATCTGAGTATTTTAAAAATAAATAAATGAAAACATAGCATTTAGCAGCTCAGAGGAAAGCACTATGAATTTAGAGCCATCAACATTGGTTTTAAAGCATTCTTTCCAAGACAATATTTGCCCTGGATATATTTCTATAGATGTTAAGATTAGGAAGAGGTAAAGTCAGTATTTGAAAATCAGAAATGAATTTTAAAAAACTGAAGAAATGAGAGCTCATTGAGTGGTTAATTTCTATAAATGACAGGAGCAAGTTGAATACACAGGATACACATTTTCATCCTAAAACTGAGCAACAGAGATTATAGTGGCAATTGCAAGAGAACAATTGCCACTATATGATTACCACTATATTGCCTTTCCCGATTAAGGAGTTCTAGAGCAAAGCAATTCAAAAGCTAATAGCTCCTAGTTGTCAGAAGCACAGGTTCATTACTTAATAAAAAGTTCCCCAGGTATGGTAAAGTAGTGAAGGTATCAGGTGAGCTTAGTCCTGCCTTAGGCACAAAAACAGCTGGGTGATCTTGGGCCAGTCACACACTCTCAATTCTACACACTCTCAAACCTAGGTAAACGACAAGGCAAACCATTTTTAAAAATGTTGCCAAGACAACTGCAAGACTGCAGCAAGGCTGACCTGAAGGTACACACACACACAAAGGTATGACAAACTTCAGGTAGAAAGTTGAAAGTCTTTATAGGCCAGAACCTTACCTGTTCAGAATGAAACCTGTCTCAAGATAAAACTTTTTCAGTGATTCTTTTCTTCCCCAATCAACCCCACGAAAAAGTTCTTCATTTGGTTTTTACTGTGCTTACAAATCATTTGCTTTGTAATTTCAGCAAATGAAGACAGGAAGCCTATATATACTGTACTATCATGGGAATGTGAAGTTTAAGGGGAATAAATAAAATAGTTTTGCTTTGCAAAGAACTTCAGGTGTGTCCCTTTCAAGGTATTCCAAGAATGAGAATGAATGGGATTCCTCCTTATTTAACTAATAATTGAGACAAACTACAATGCCAAAGGAAGAATATTGTTTGTCTAGTCTTGAGAAGGAGAGGGATGGGATTTTATATTTTGAATAAATTAGTACTGATTGTTCTTCTTTGGATCATCTTTATCCAGGATTAACTTTAAATATATTTATTTATATGTACAATTTATACAACTATCCATCTCACACACTGAAGAAAAGGAAGAAGCAGCAGTCACCACCAGGGGTCTTATGAAAAGAAAAAGCATTCCATTTTTAATCAATGTTATCAACTGAGTTTTTCTCCTATTACTTTAGTGTCTCAGCTTTGCTACTGATGGCTTTGAAAAAAATGCATGTGATGAGTTATGGAAGATATCTGGGAAGTACAGTTCAGCTAAGATCAGGAGCAGGGCCACACTAGTGATTTGTAGCTTCAGACAGCCATTAAGGTGGACCAATATACAGTAACCTGTCTGCGTTGATTTACCATCATGGCAACAGCTTGATGCCCTATAAATTGCTACAGGAAGGGCCATATCAATCAATGATATTTATTTGATCAATGACCAGCAACATTTAAAGGAACAAAACTAGATTGAAACAAATAAACACAATAATGTACCAACAACTAGCAAAGTAAATTACAGAATATAACATTAACTCCTCTATTGCTAAGTTATTACCATTGTTACTCAGATGATAAATTTAAAACAATAACAGATGTAAAGTAAGAATAAAAACTATATATCTACCAACAATCACTTAAGATGTATCAAGCCAAAGGTAATATTTAAAACAAAGGTATGCATCTTTAATTATATCTTACTTTTACTACAACCACATAAAATGTAGCTATTATGCTGCACACATAATGAATGGTTTTAAATCCTAAAGGAGAAAGTTCATGTAAAATTCTTCTGGCCTCCCAGGGAATTTATCTATTAGAGGCGCATTGTAGACCTAATGACCTAAAGTTTCTATAAAATTTACAGTGTAATAATATACATAAGATGGTTTCAATCTCCATATCAGAGATAGTTAACCTTTCAGAGCCTTTGAGTTCAAATGTTCTAAGTTCCATTAAATATGGGGATATCCAGACCCAAAATACCACCTGATGGAAGGGTGAAATAAAAAGTCCAACACTTTTCTCCAAAAATATCATAAAAATGCAAACAAAACCTGAAGCATAAAGTCACTACTTTCAATCCTGCTGTTTTCTGCTCTGGGCAGCACTTATTTCAGTGACTCTACCTAAATCATTGTTATATATATATTTCTCTAAAATGCATTTATTCCTCTAAATGGAAGCAGAAAGAAAGAATGTCAAAATCATTCTCCTCAAATTCATTACCCAGTTAGATGCTTCTGATATATTATTTTAAATATATAATTTTTAAAAAGTTCTCTTCAACTTTATCTTCATCATTTCATGATCATTTTCTCCTTCACCATTTCTTCATGTCTTTCCCCCTCTGCCTTGTCCCGCCTCTGACTGCATCTCAAGCAATTTACCAGCTTTAGAGGCAAACAGGATATCAATATAAAATTAAAGTGGAGAATGATAAGATGCACTTGCCAATACTAAGAAATAAATAGGTACAGTAGTTGGAGCAGTGAAATGGGATTGGGAAGACTCAGCTCATCCATTATCCATTATCCATTATCCTCATCCATTAACAATCCACCAATAAGTTGATACTTCTTGAGACGGGTTGTCAATGCAACAATGACAAATATATTGGTTTCTATTTTGTGTTTTGCAAATTATCTCAGGAAGTATTTTAAACTTTTTTTTAAAAAAAAGTAATGAAAATTGGCAAATTGCTATTAAGATCCTTAAATCTTCTCCCTAAAATGAACTCTTTTTGTTTTTTGCTGAAGCTTCAAAATTAACAGTGTTTATCCAGTGGAAAATAATAATGGGAAATTAATTTCACAATGTGTGAAATATATTGTATGATCTGGAGTGTGTGAATACAAAACTTACTTTCATCCAGAAGCTTAAAGCAGCACCTACGGTATTTCTTCCTCATATTGTTCTTCACAGGAAGAACCTTTGAGGTAGCATTTGGTCTTTTAGGAGGAATTCCAATTAATAGAAATGTTGGCTTTAAATACAGGCTTAAGATTTGGCAGTGACTGCCATCACTTCCATGTACCGGTATACACTTACCTTTCTTTACATGGTGCAATTTCTGTTCCTCATCTGGAGGCTTTGGTGTTGCCCACAGTGATGGAGTTCTCCTTGGAAATCTTCCTTCTGTGTAATCTGAGGAATGAGTGGGTTGATTGACTGCAGCCCAAGTATAAAGTTGATCTTGCTTTATTTACAAGACAAAAATAAAATACAAACATTATGCATTTTCAAAGCTATTATCTCTCATCTGCTTTTAACAAAGGCATGCTGCTCCAGACTTTGTTTTCACATTTTACTTCATGAAACCTAAAATTAAATTTATGTTTAAAAAAATCTTGAAAAATCTTGGATCTATATTTGCTGAGGTAGCAGTATTAAAAAGTCCACCTTTATATCTACCTAATCAGAATATTAAATTAAATATTTTATGTCAACGTTTCTGGAGAACTCAATTGTACAAGCAAGATTATCGTGATCTTATATAAAGAAAGACTTCAGGGGCATCCCAGTTACCTGTGAACAGGGTAGAGAACTTATACCTTAACATTTAAAACTAAATTGTGTATATGGGACAGAACACACTGAACTCAGAAGCAACTAAAGGAATTGCTTCGGTTGTTTGTTAGCCCAGTCAATTTAATTCATAAACACAATGCCATCCTCATGTTGCTAAGGAACTATCTAAAATGGAACTCTTTATTTACCTTTAAAAAACATAAATTGTGAATAACAACTTTATCTTAGAATTTGACCTAATTTAATGGTATATTAGACTAAGGTGTAATATTGGTCAGCTTGTTTGCTGAAGTTGCCATGATAAGATTTGTTAATTTAACTTACTAAAGCTGAAAACTGTAATCTATAAATTTATAAGTACTTTAAAAAGTATTGTAACAGTATTATTTCTGTAATAATTGTTGACAATGTGACTGTTATATCCCAAGTACCTTGTGCATTACTACAAAGGAAAAATCAGTAAAAATACTATACACATTTATCTTAAAAAAAACCCCTCCCTTTATCCAACCCTGTAGTCCCTATTTGGGATATTTTAAAGAATTATATAAATTAATCTGGGGTCTGGGAAGAAATTATAAAGTCATCTTTGAAATTCACATGATAACCCATTTCTATTTTCCTTGTCCAGCAGCACTGGCAGCTATTTGCAAATGGCAACCTTTATACTTTGTAAAACCTCATTCATGCTCACGGACACAAAAAGTGTTTGAAACAAAACCCAGCATAGCTGCTGAAAATAAAGAAAACGATCAATTCTTAATACAAGACAGCAATGTTACAGTTTTACAATATTAGCATATATACAGCCTTTCATCACAAAAATTGAACATTTAACTACAAAATTTATAGATTATGTCTTCCTTTTTCTTCTTCATCTTGATAAATCAGATAGAAGTTTACCTTTGATACCTCTGCAGAAGTAATTTTGGTTTACAAGGAAGGAAAGTTCTTTATTGCTACTGTCAAATTACTGAATATATATACATATACACACACACACACACACACACACATATATATAAACCATCCAGTTTTTCTTTAAAATTTACAATAACAATAACACAATAATTGTAATACACACTTTTCATCTGTTATTAAGCAGAGTAGCCCTGCAAATTCATTGCTCAGCAAGCAGCTGCTGACAAAATGTATATAACATATCCTCTTTCACAATGATGTCGGTTTCTGGTTTAAAACTGCGGAGCTACCTTATAAGGGCGAGGCACCCTATTTGCCTGCAGAATCTGGAGAGTGCGTCCAGTTTCTAATCAATACAGCTACGGCCTTCTCTCATTACTTTCACCCAAACAATTCTAATTTTGTCACAGATCTACCTCTATTCTAGTTTACAAAACAGTTACTACCTATTGATAGGAAATTGCATTGTTAACTGCAAGGTTATCAGTTGAAGCCGTAGAGTACTTACATTAAGAGCAAGCCAGATGAGATCTGCAAGCTGAATTATAGGAATGCTATTATCTTGTTTGTTTCTATACTGACGTAGGCAGACTCATCTTATGAATAAGTAAGTAGCAACTAAAAGCTTACAGCGCAGTTAGCAACAACATAGATATTTTAAGAAGACAAGCTCAGGATCCGAAAAGATCTTGACATATTTGAACAATCGGCCCTATCCGACAAAATGAAATTTAATGTGGAGAAAAGCAAGATTTTACACCTGGGCAGGAAAAAAAAGTACAAGTACAGATTACTGGCTCAGAAAGAGTAAGAGGGACCTTGGAGTCTTAGTGGACAATCATTTAAATATGAGTCAGCAATGTATGGCAACAGCTGAAAAAGCTAATACAATCCTTGGTTGTATAAACAGAGGCATAGAAACAAAATCACGTGAAGTATTAGTATCACTTTATAAAACCTTAGTAAGACCACACCTGGAACATGGCATCCAGTTTTGGTCACTACATCACAAAAAAGGTGTTGAGACTTTGGAAAAAGTGCAAAGAAGAGCAAATAAGATGATTAAAGGCTTGGAGACTAAAATATATGAAGAACAGCAGGATTTAGTTTTGGCTAGTCTAGAGAAAAGAAGAACTAGGGGGACATGATAGCAGTATTCCAGTATTTGAGAGGCTGCCACAAAGAGGAGGGGATGAATTTATTTTCCAAAGCACCAGAGAGCAGGACAAGAAACAATGGATGGAAACTAATCAAGGAGAGAAGCAACCTGGAATTAAGGAGAAACTTCAGAACAGTGAGGACAATCAACCAGTGGAACAGCTTTGCCTTCAGAAGTTGTGGGTGTCTCCATCACTGGAGGTTTTTAAGAAGAGACTGGACAACCCTTTGTCTGGAATGGTATAGGGTCTCCTGCTTGAGCAGGGGGTTGGACTAGAAGACCTCCAAGGTCCCTTGTAACTTTATTATTCTATGTTTTATGAACGTTTGCTAATTCGAATAAAGTCTCCTAACCATGGATTACTCTTTCTCTGTTGACGTTTTTATCTGCTGTGGGGTTGTTGTTGTTTTTATGAGGGATGAGCTTAATGTGTTTCAACATTGTTATGTTCAGAGTCATTGGATATGAGATGGGTGGCAAATACATTTTATAAACAAACGAAAAGCGGTTTTTCTAGACCTCCAAGGTTGTTCTTCCGTCAGCCTGGTGTGGGCCTTGCTGAAGGCAGAATGCCTTGGAGAAGACCCAGCATCCTGCTTTTGGTGGCCTTTTGAGTTGCAAGGATTTTTTTTAAAAATATATATATTTTTTAAATTAAATTATAGTAACGTACAATGCAAATGCAGATCATACGGAAATGGGAAGAGGGACAAAAGGAGGAGAAGTGGAAAGGGAAAAGGGGAAAAAATGATTTCCAACTTTTTTTTCAGCGCAGCAAAATACAAAAGAGAATTACTGCCTCGACTTTTTACTTTTATGTACTCGGGGGTTGGTTTGGGGCAGGGGTACCTCTGAGGAAGGAAGGGGGGATTAAAAAAAATAAGTCCCCCCCCCAAAATAGGACCAAAATCCTACCCTACTCTGCGGGTATCATTGTGATGTGCTATATACATAGAATAGTTTGCAGGTTCAGTTGTGCAGTCAGGACCCACATCTTTTCTAGACACACAGAACTGACTAATAAACACAGAGCTGGAGGTGAATATAGTCTAGATCAGAGCTGTCCACCTGTGGCAACTTTAAGACCTGTGGAGTTGCACTCCCAGAAATCTACTTCTGGACTTCAACTTCCAGAATTTGGCTGGGGAATTCTGGGAGTTGAAGTCCACAAGACTTAAAATCGCCAAGGTTGGACACCCAACCTTGGTCTAGAGGCTATATTTAATATCACAGGCCTGTTTTCCACCCAGGTCTTAAGGCAGACCACGACTGGGAGCCCAGAAAATAAGGATTAACAACCTGGACATGTTATTTTCTTTATCTTCCTTGTGTTGCCTCCATCCAATCATTGTTCTTCCACGGAAATATCCCAGCTGGGTTCCTAGCCAACACCCTCATGCTGGGCACGATTGGATCTCTTCCCAGAGCAGGGGAAAGGAATTTCCATCCTGCTTCGTGGAACTGGCTGCTGGGACATTTAGTCCCCAGACCCTGCTTTTCTTGGCAGCCTCCCACCCCCACAGTCCCTATGTCAAACTGTAGTCTTGTGGCTTGGTTTGTAGAAGAGCAGTGCAAAGTGGAAGGGGACTTTGTGTGAGTTTCCTAAGCACCTAAATTGTGGCAGCCATGTGAATAATTCAGAGACCACAAATCAATAGAAGAGAATCTGTGTAAGGGTGGGGTCCCTGGTCTGCAGGAAAACAAGAGAGCATCAAGGGCCCCACAGTTCTCCTCCTCCTCCTCTTCTTCCATCACTTCCCCTTCTCCCCACAATTCCCACTCCTTTCTAATTCTGATGGTATTACCTGGTTGGTCAAGAAATGTCTGTAGGAAAGCAACTAAGCTCGCAGAGCATCAAGGACCTCACATGATTCTCCTCCTCCTCCTCCTCCGCCTCCTCCACCTCCTCCTCCTCCTCCACCACCCA
>JANHFL010002466.1:79056-99004 GCA_032468155.1 Oxyrhabdium leporinum | reverse complement strand
CAAAGAAAAACCAGAAAGTCCAGTTGCCTCTTGAAAAAAGCACCTTTGGGACAACCATGACCTGGATGACTGAGAATGTCCATAGACCTTTAACAGAAAGCATGATAATGCAGGACCTTGGCTTTTATAGAACCCAAAACTGAGACATGAATTGTTTTTGCTGCAGGTGTTCATGGATTAATGTGTAGTAATGTGATATCTGCTTCCTGACGAAGAACTCCCTAAGTCTGTTTTGGCAAACAAAAGTATGTTTTGCTAAGAGAGCTACAAGAAGTGTTATGCTATTTTTCCACTCCAGAAGCCCTTCAAGAGACCAGGCTGTCAACCTCCACAAATGCATACGTTCAGTTGAAGGATGAAGATGATCTCTGACTTGATGGCCAGTGCAGGATAACACCTTTGGTAGGTTCTTTGAGAGAAGCCAAGTCAAGAATAATGAGGGGAAAAAAAAGGTGTGATCTTTTGTAAATGGCCTTTATAGTTCTATTTTAGTCTCCTCAGTTAAACAGTAATTCGCAAATTCTGTTGGTATACCGAGAGGAGATAATTAACTAGTGTACATTCCTGCAGGTTCGTGCTTCCTGGCACTTTGATCCGTAATGCCATTATCAGTCATGCTAAGGTTCCTTGGTCTGCTCTTGTAGGGAAAAGCCATCCTTGTCTCAATGTGAGTTTTCCACCAGCACTCTTATTAGCTGTTAGAGTCATATTCCATCAGCATTATCACTACAATAATTAACAGAGTACAAGGAAGGCCTTGAGGGAAAGGAAGAAAAGTTGAGCCATTAAGGGATATTCTTTTAGACAGTATAAATGTCACTGTAGAATGTTTCCAAATTTTATTAGCATCAGGTTGTATCTCAGAAGTTATTCTAAGATACAGCAACTTTTTTTCTAAGCCACATTCTCTGTTAGCTCATTTGGTGCTTGGGACTTGTTTATGGATATTGGTTCTCCCCGAGGGAACCATTGCATTGTAACTAAACCTACCTGTGCCATCCACAGATTAATTATTGTCTTCCTATGTATTTCCATCTCCATGTGTGCAGCTATACATGCACATATACCCAGGTACAGACAAAAGAAGTATTCAGAATTACATTCATCTGTCAAAAAGCCTGTGAACATTATATGTCTGCCCTACAATTATCAGTGATATCTAAGAAGCTGATTATGTATTAAATACTAAGCAATTCCTAATTTATTTTTCTATGTAAACAATGGTGACATTTTGCTTTCACCAAACGGCTAAATTTTATTTAAAAATATATATATTATCATGAAATTAATACAATGCAAGATAGCATCCTTGTCACAGTGTGACTATCAAATTATTAGATGAAGTTGCACTTAACGGGAGAGGCGGGGCAAAGGGAGAGGGAGAGAGAGAATGTAGTATAGTGTTGAAATACATTTAACTGAACTGAACTGTGAAAGATGGGTATATTTTTCAGAAACTGTAAATAAAAATGTCCTAACGACCTAGAAGGAGTCACAGAGGGAGTCAAGGCATGGCCTCTTAGCTGATACTGGTGGGCCTATCCAAGAGTTAAAATCTTATAGTTTCAGCATGCAATGGATTACTTGATGACAGACCTTGGGAGATGGGAGTTTTAATTTTTCTACATTCAAATTTTAGGAGTGTTATGGCTTGTACAAGCCTCAGTGAATTAGCACCCTTGTTTTTTGATTTATACAGAGCTCAGACTTAATTTGGGTTTCAGGATCCTGGAAGAAGGTTTAGATTTAGAGGTTAACCAGGAGTATGGAATTCAGGAATAGGGTGTAAGAAAGTGCTATCTCTTTAATCCAGGCGTGCTGTAATCAGCAGATCTTGTCTGTCCCTCACAGCAGATGTCCAGGGCTCAAATGAGCACCTAGGAAGTGAGTGACAATCAGCACAGCAGCAAATAAAATCAGAGTCTGTACTTTGATTGAGTTTCTCCTGGTGATTCCCCAGCTGTGTTGCGCTGCTCAAATCAGAAATGTGCATAGCTGTAAATGCTCAATATTATGATGTTGTATCTCTCAATATGCAGTTATTCTCTGAAACAAACTGATGTTTATTCACAAGTAAGACACAGGGCTGCCAAACCGAAGGGAAGAGATATGATTATTGGTTCAAAGTTTAAAACAACAGAGATACATCTCTGCTCTGAACTCCTTCTTTACAAAGTCATTTTTCTTACTTTTAAAAATATACTATATGAAATACTTGGCTTTTTAGATAAACATTGTTTTGATCACCTTACAGGTGCTGGGTGCCTAAATACCTTATGTAGCATGTTGGTTAAAAACATGCATGCATTTCTTTCCCCCCTTCCTCTAAACTGTACAAAACTGTCCCCATTTATTTCTCAATAGTTACACTTTAGAACTTGACTTTCCACAGAATGCTGTTCAAAGTGATGCTTTTTAAAATGACTAGGCCCATCTTGTGCCAATAAAGTGTCATTGGCTAAAATTGGGTGCAGGTCTTCCCTTGCCCAAAGTTGCTTCTCTATGCTGGGAAAAGCAACTACTTTAGGAATCTAAATTTGGAATCTAAATTCAGAATTTAATGTTCTGAATCTGTTAGAAATACAAGAACTCAGTTAGAGGAAGATGTGGCAATTCTAATTCATCACCCCAGACATTCCCTTTGGATATCGTTCATCCCACGCCCAGTTCTGTGACGTACATGTTTCTGATATCCCTTTCCTCTTCCACCTCATTTCTGACTCTTAGAAAGAATGCCTGGCTGGGTTTGCAAAGGATTTTGAGGGGTATGTTGCCCATCAAGAATTTTTTCAATGTGCATAAATGTAACCTACCACAATCTGTGATACATAAACTTGGAAACCGTGTCCATGTTTCAAGAACACTTTTATGATCTGCTTGAAAAGGACATTACAGTTGAAGACCAAAGAGCAATATTTATCAACATTTAAATAAAACATTTCGGTGGCATTTTATGTATATAAATATTTCTTCATATTAATAGATCACAAAATTAAATAGCTCAGATACACAGACACTATTTAATATACTTCCACTGTTGTCAAAATCACCTGTAAACACCATCTCACACTGAATACAAAAGCAGCTTTTATACCAGTTCCGTGTTCACAACACTGAGTCCTCTTTTCATAAAGGAAGTTGCTTTTTTTTTAATTGTCAGATCTGAGTGTCAGATCAAAAATGAAAAAGAAAAAGGTGGGGAGAGGCTCCGTAAAACTCTTGGTTGATTGAAAATGTAATATACAAAATTGCTTTTTTAAAGTGTAAATAAATCCTATCTGAAACAATTGCTTAAAGTACAGTCCTTTCCTCCGGCATGCCTTGACTTTTACAAAGTACAGCAGAGGCATAGACCCCCCTGGAACATTTCCTGTGCACACAGCCCTGAATGAACCAACCGGAGTTGCTAAGAGCAGGGAGGGAGTGGGAATCATGTCCAAGCTCTGCTGTACTGACTGAATTGATAAATAAGAGGGATTACTGCTTGTGTCTCAGCTACTTTACAGCCCTTTTATGTCTTTCTGAGAAGGTGCTTAGCTATTTGAATTGGCAAACAATTTACATTCACTTGGGACATTGTACTGCACAAACTGGAAATTTCCACTACTGTTTGGAACAAAAACAGCAATAATAATAGTAATAATAATAATAACAGAAGCTTTCAAAATCGACAAGCATTATTGAAAGTGCCATTTCGTTATTTTAAAAAAATACAGTTATTTAGCCCATGTCTAAAATGCCTTTCAATGTACAGAAAATAGAGACAAGACTCTGGTGCATTCTCCTCGGGAGCATGCCTGATGCAGACAGCTGGGAAGAAGTAATGTGCTTATTCCATAGATTCTTTGTCCTTGTCATACGCTTCAACAAAAACACAGGATAAACACGGACCTGACTTTTTGCTGACACTGTTCTTAAGCCTCTTTCTGGGGCTCTCTCTGTCTCTCTCCCTCCCTTCCGCCAAATTTGTAGAAGGAATGAGACTTTCTGCTCCGGTTTTTCTACAACTGAAGAGATTCCCAGAGTTACACTGATACTGCACTAAAAATCTGAGTTTCTCTGTGACCCTCACATTTAAAGCAGAAGTAAAGCCTGTACCCAGTTTCTCATGAAGATGAACTTCTCATAAGGATCCTGCCTTCTGCATGTGGCCACGCTTCTCCAGTTTAAAGAATATCTTAATGTTTATATGGTATGTCTACTTGAAAAATATACATACTAAGTTCTTCTGCTTGAATGTATAGGGATAACATGCACCCTTTGGAAATTCTTCTCTGCTGTACATAAAATTATTTTGTGGAGTTACAATTTTAAGATTGATTTGCCCAAATCAATACAATATAAACGAGTTCTGAAAAACTCTTTTCAAGGCCCCTTGTGCTGCTCACATCTCATAGTGATGGTAATTACTGCTGAGAAAGACGAGACTTCACCTTTCCTGTAAACAGACAGCAAGTGCTGAGTACATGGGATGTTCCTGCACAGGTTACTTAATAAACTGAGTCAACAAATTGACATTACACCTACAAAAGGAGAAGATGGGAAGATCTAAAATGTTTGGGACATCTGTACAGTATTCGGAACACACATATACCCACATTTTGAAATAGATCAGTCCAATTGGTGACATATTGGATCCTACCAGATTTATCAGAAAAAAAACATACTGGGAGTGGGCTAGCTACGTGTGTGCTCTCCTGAGATCCCAGAATGGATTAACAAGTGCAGGACTGAATAGATCACTCATAGCTTTGTATGCAGCTTTTTGGAATCGTGTAGATAAATTTTCAGATATCTGATTGTTCTTTAATGAATACATTTGTAATTTGTTTTTGCTTTATGTGGCTTCAACTGTTACAGTATACAGGAAGTATTAAAAGGATACATACACCAGGCTGCTACTTTCACATCTTTGAAGATATGTAGTTGGCTCCAGCAACCACCCTACCTTTAATGTTTATTATTGTGGTTAAAAAATACTATTCTATGAAGTTTCCCGTGGAATCCGCTTGTGAAAAATGACTGATGGTCTCTGCTGATATTGTTGCCTACGTCGTTTACGTTTGTCACACTGACAGAGCAGTAACATCTTGAATGTGGTTCTGAAAGTTTTATTACACAGTGCATAGCACATAGGGTTCACTGTACTATTGATGTAGCAAAGCCAATACCCCAGGTTCCAAAATGTTTTTGGGATACATTTACAAAAAGTGTTTACCAGGACCATGATATTATATGGGGTCCAGGTGATAATGAAGGCAAACAAAATGGCGCTAAGTGTCTGTGCAGCTTTCTTTTCTTTGATAAGTGACATTCGCTTTCGTTTGGTGATCTGACTTCTTGTCTTCAAGGCGAACTTCTTGGCCAGGGTGGCTTCCTTGAATGACAAAGGTAAGGCATTAGGTGCCTTCATCCCTGTGGAATTGCAGTCTGAAGCCTTTCCTGCATATACTGCAGATGCTTGTTGAACTGGAAGCTTGGGAAAGCATTTCTGTAAATTCCCATCATCCATGCTCTTTTGTGGATGAAGCCTTTTTGGTTTCTGCTCCTTTGACTCTGTGTCCAACTTCTGCAGTTCATCTTCTGACCCAGGTAGATCTTCTGATGAAGGCAGTTTTGCAGAATTGAGAATTGTACTATGTCCTGGAAGCTTTAGTACAATGGAGTAGATGGCTCGCGTGTCTGAGGCAATGTCATCTTCATCAGAAGAGGCGGAGTTCTCAAGGGATGCGTTGCCATCATTGTTGTTCCAGCTGTCGCTGCTGCTATGCTCCTGATCAACCTGATCCGAACTGGGTTTCCAGCTCTTGGATGTCATCCAGAAGTTGCAGCCCCCATATTTTCTTCGTTTGGTACGTTTTGTGTTCTGCTGCTGCAGTTCATAACTGCTGCAGCTTCTAGAACTTCCTGTTTGGTTGACAAAGCACGCTGCCTCAGCCTCACTCCCAGAAGCCTGGAGTCCTGCTAACTCTTTGGTACGTTTCTCTGTCTCCTTGTATATCCTCCAGTACAAGATACTCATAATGGTAACTGGCAAATAAAAGGCAGCTATGGCAGTGCCAAAAGTGAGGACAGGTTCATTTAGGAACTGGATATAACATTCACCCTCTTCGACAGTCCGCTTCCCAACAAAATATTGCCAGAACAGAATAGCAGGAGCCCAGAGGATGAACGAGATGACCCAAGCTAAGCCAATCATCACTGCAGCCCTTCTGGTTGTTCGTTTAGCTCTATAAGTAAGTGGCCTCGTGATGGAAAAATATCTGTCAAAACTGATGACCAGCAGATTCATGACAGAAGCATTGCTTGCCACATAGTCAATGGAAAGCCATAGATCACAGGCCAAGTTTCCCAAAGCCCAGCGGTCCATGATGATATATGTGGTGAAAAGGTTCATGGAAATAATACCAATTATCAGGTCTGCACAAGCAAGACTCAACAAAAAGTAGTTGTTAACCGTTTTTAGCTGTTTGTTGACTTTAAACGCCACAATCACCAAGATGTTTCCGATGATGGTGACAAGGGCCAGAATGCCAGTGAGGAAAGCAATCAGGACAACTTGCCAGACAGCATGTCCTCCCAGAGGATCAGGAGGAGCATGGGACACATTGGTCATGCCTATGGTAGTGAAGAAAAAGCTTTCATTTGCATGGGAAGGGCCATAGGTGCTAGTAAATAATGGAGCATCATTAGGAAGTCCTTTTCTTTGCGAGTCTCGAATCCACAAGGTGCTCACATTTGGAAGTAATGAAGGGATTGTGCTGTTGCTAGATGGGATCATTGTGACATTCTGACATATTCTGCAAAAGGGTCAAAAGAAAGAAATGGCATGTAAATAACATACTTATGACTGCATTATTACTAGCATCAAACATATTCTAAATGGTAAGGAGCTAGATCCTGTTATGGAATGGGATTATATCATGGCGATGGAAACCCTTTAATAGCAATAGCAATAGCACTTAGACTTATACACCATTTTGCAGTGCTTTACAGCCCTCTCTAAGTGGTTTTACAGAGTCAGCATATTTCCCCCAACAATCTGGATTCTCATTTTATTGACCTCGGAAGGATGAAAGTCTGAGTCAACCTTGAGCCTGGTGAGATTTGAACTGCCAAATTGCAGGCAGCCAGCAATTAGCAGAAGTAGCCTGCAGTACTGCATTCTAACCACTGTGCCACCGGGGCTCATAATAAACATTGTCCTCAACATTTATGCTGTCCCTAAATTATCCATATATTTCATTTATTTCTGGGTTTTTATTTTTGTAGTATAAATTGCAAATGAGGGGCACCATAGAGCAAATGAGTCCAGCAGGACATGCTCCCATGCTAAGGATCTGACCTGCTCTGAATTTATGTGCTCATTTTTGAGTAAAAAACAATAATAAAAACATAGTTACTACTACTTATATTGAAGAAGTGTAATTTTGGCCAACTTTTCTCAATTTAGTATTGTGGAAGGGCCCTACTAGAAAAAACAATCCAATTGAAATAAGTGCTTAACTTTATTGCTGACCTCATCCTTGACTGTGAACGAACAAGAGGCCATTGTTTAAAACTTAAGAGAGGTTAAGTCTATTGTTTCAATGCTACAACTGAACACTCAGTCAGGATCCAATAGCAAAGTCAGCTCTGTAATATGATTACCACTTTTAGCTTGGGAAATTCTTTTATGCAGAAACAGAAAACATCAATTAAGCAGGCCAAACATAACTCCCAGTAATTTCACAACATAAGACAGTTGCAATGGACTCTGGATATTTTTTAAAACTCTATCCAGTGAGGGTTGATGTTGTAGGACAGCGGTCTCCAACCTAACTTGGCAGTCTGGCCCGATTGGGATATGTGTGAGTGGCAGGAGCACGCATGCGCACACAGCTCCATTTGTGGGACCAGACGGTGCACGGGCCCTCCAATTGTGTGAATGGAACTTTGTGTGTGGGCGGAAGGTGCTTGCACTTGTGCACAAAGCTCCACTTGCATGATCGGACAGCACTAGCAGGTGAAACTCCATTTTTTCAAATGGAACTTCATATGCAAGTGCCCTCCGCTCACACGAATGGAGCTTCGTGTGTGCGTGCAAGTGCCTTCCTCTTGTGCGAATGGAGCTTCAGGCACATGCACTTGCCCATCTCTCCTACAGCCCGGTATCAAAAGTGGCATGGCTTGAGTTCGTTAGTCGAAGCCTTGACACCCAATTTTGAACAGGCCTGATAGTGGGCTATGGCCCGGGGATTGGGCACTCCTGTTGCAGCACAATTGTCTGACTTCTGTTTAAACATCTCTACTGCAAAAGACCCCACTGAAATATATTCCAATGTTAGAAAGTTTCTTACAATAGTTAGACAAAATGTTTCCTATGATTCCAATTTCCATTTTGTGCTGGATAGCCTTTCAGCTATTTGAGGATAATTATGTTATCTTCCCATAATCTTCTCTTCCCTGGTTATTATTTCTCATAAAACTAGATTTCTGGCTTCATTCCTATCTTGGCTGCTGTTCTAGTCCAATTAGTCAACATCTTTTGTAGGATATGGTACATCAACTAGTTGTAATTAACAAAGGCACGAACATGCCCCAGCATCTTTTCCCCACCCCCCAAGATGGTGCCTTCATCAACACCCAGAATAATCAGTCTTAAATTGTGCATTAGTGGTACCAATGTTAAAGTTGTATTGGCTACCCTATCTTGAAACCATTCAAGACTGTATTTAAGATGTATAAAATCTGTTAATTTTTGTTACTTTGGTTCCCTGAGCTGCTTGAAACAGCAAACATGGAAGGACAGCAAATTTCACGCAGGTATGATTTTCTTCTGATTCAAGGATGACCAAATGGTAATTTAATTCAGCAGTGTGGAAAGGCTTTATAATGTATTGCTTTCTTAGTGCAATTAAAAAGATGGTTATGTTTCACCAGTTCCTTTTTACATGTAGCATTGCCAAGTCAGGTGTCTCTTCTTTCATACGTTCATAATTCATATAAAGAAGAATCCAGAAACATACCAGCACTGTCAAAGACAGAAGTCAAAGCTGAAATTACACCATGTATTCATGTTAATATTACATCACAATTACCTAACTGTAGCAAATAGTTTTCCTGTTTAAATTCCCACAAGGCTTTCATAGAGTCTCATTAACCTGTTTCCAATCTTGTACAGAGGGAATTTATCAAATAATGCATCATGTTTTAATTGTGGAAAAAAGAGATAAGAACAATTGGCAAAGCAGCTTGTAAAATATATGGAAAAGAGTAGAAGATTTGTCCCAATTGTATGTCCAAAGGAGGAGGTGTAGGAAAGCATTGTAAAATGAGATACTGTCAAATGCTGGAAGTAAAATGAAGAATAATTGAACACATCAAACACAGAATAAGATCTGCAATGTTTCTTCATAAATTAGCTAACATTTGTTTGTACATCCTGCCAGCAAAGCATCTGGTTCACAGTGTGCTTTACAAAAGCAAAAGACCCACACGTCAGTAGTAACAGAAGTGCCAAGAGTTTGCTTTAAAAGGTTGAAATTCTAGCATATCCAGATAACAACATGACCTGACTCAACAGGGCATTTTCTCTGATTTCAAAGAGCTGCTGGCATTGCACCCACGCATGCACAGACATACAAACACAGAGTGGGTCTGATAAACCAATGACCTTATTTAGGATAAGTTTGCTTCTTTTGCTCATGGAAAACATTACATTTCAAATCATCTGCAAACATCAACATTGTTTTGAAAAATACAAGAGAAGGAAGAGAAGTCAAATGTGAACCTCAGAAGGGAGGGAGCAGTGGAGGGAGGCTAATATCTATTCACTGTAATGAAAACAGAGCAGCAAATGCATAACTGAATATCTCTGGCAATATTTAAACACTGTGTGGGAAACTGTTTTAAAACAACATGCATTGTGTTTTGTAAATTTTCCTTTTATACAGGTGGTATGACTTCTACCTTGCAGTGATAAAAATCTTTACTTCCCTAAAAACTTACATTCTCATTCTTTCTCTCCCTCCTTCCTTCCCTCCCTCCCTTTCTCCTCTCAAAAGTTACACAATTTCAAGTGTGTTGTGCAGACTTCTTCTGAATAGATTCCCATAGGTAATGCTATATATTATAAGTTTGGCACTGAACATTCCAGAAAAACTTTAGATGGTGACAAAGATTTAGGGGTATTTTTGTTTCCTTTTGCTCACATCCAGTGGTCATCAGAATAATTTTTTGATAGACAGTTAAAAAACAGTTGTGCTGCCCTATCTTCATGTCTCCAGTCTCACTTCTTAAGCATATAGTGTGGGGAGGCAGTATTTTAAAAAATGTATCGTGGTAAAACTCTTGAAGCGATCTAATGAAAACTCTGTAGGAGTAAACTTTGCTAAAGGATCTCAAAGGTGCTTTTTTCAAAAGGCACCTGGACAGTCCAGTTGCCTTTTGAAAAAGCACCTTTGAGACTATTATGACTTGGATGACTGAGAATGTCCAAAGACATTTTGTTAAAGGATCTACTATCCCTTTTATTTTCATTTCATTCTACTCAAATGTGAAGCAGCTTCAGATGTTTGAAATTTCCACATTGTAACATGTTTCTTTAAAATCCAATCTAGAATTTCAAATTGCTTCAGATTGCTTCATGTTGTGACTGAAACTAGAATTACAAACTTGAATTGTAACCTCTTTCAATCTTGAATTAGTCATGTAAAATAAGGTATGATTTTACAATGTTTGGAATGTTTTTGTTAAATCGAATCTTCCCTGTCACTAACATGCTAAAAAATATTAGGTTGTACGATATACCTGCACCTTATCAGGTTTAGAGCTGTTTAAAAATAAATCTTAAAATTATTAGAATGTTCAATAAGTAGACAAAAGAGGAGCAATTTTAAAACACCAAATCGCAAAGAAGACCTAAAGATTATCTAAAATACTTTTTTTGCACGTTCGGGGAGACAAATACTAGTGCTAAAAATTCCACTAGACTATTGTAGTATGTTTTCATTTCTAAAATTAATGAGAAATAAAATGAATACTTGGTTTCTATGAAAAATAAATGAAAGTGCAAACTATGCAATGAAGAGGAATAGATATACATTTTGTTTTGATACTGTTTTTTTTTAAAAAAAACAAACATTTTATCTGACAAGAATTACTGTATTGCTTAGCAACTGGATGCAAATTAATAATCTGATTATAACATTGAAAATCTTGGTTGGTGTAGAATCTTTTTATATACTTAAAATAAAGAACCATTGCCCAATGCATTTGAATATTTATAGATCATAATGCCTTAGATAATGTTTATTACAATGTCATAAAATTTTATGCCATTCTAAAACTAAAGCAGAGTCTATACTGCTATGGAATAAAATATAAATGGGGAAAAATTAATAAACTAACAATACATTCTAAACAAGAATAGATTACAAAAAAGGGGAAAAATCAAATGTACTTTCTTAGTTTATATTAAACCTTAATTTATTGTCAGTTTTAGGCCACCAAAGATGACTGTTCTTTCATTAATACTGTGGCATTACTATATAAATATTAATCAAAATTTATGAAATGCACTGTTACAATCTTTCAAGCATGTTCTATTAATAGTACAACTTAGCCATCAATTTAAGCACACATATTAAAAAGTTGGTAGCATTTCCTGTACCAAAGTGCCCGTCACCTTTTATATTGCACAGATTCTGTGACTCATTTATTTTATAATTCTGAGCCGCTTTGCAGCTGTTCCTAAATTATGGAAACAAGGATTACCACAAGCGTATTTGCTCTATCACAGTGGACTTTGCTTTATCAGTTTGTCCTGAGATGAACTATAGGGACTATAGGTTGCTATAGGATACACCATGTGTTGCATATTACTGATAACAACCTAGTACCGAGTCTAAATATTTCTGACTCTCAGAAATCATGACTGTATTATGGCTAGCCTCTGATCTGACCATCATATGCATCCCCTCAACTTCCTTCCAAATATTGATTTCCTCAATTTGTTTGCAATGGTGGAAGACAAGGCTTTGAGATAGAAAGGCCCCATCCAATGGAATAGAAAACTACCACCTATAACGAGGCTGCTTTACTTCATGCTGAAGTGAACTGAAATACTGAATTATATTAATCTGTGACTCTCCATCATGAAAAAGAATACAGTAGTGTTTTGAAATCCACTAAAGAGAGGATGGTAGAGTAAGGCTCTTAAGTCAACTAAAATTAATTAAGTGTCCTTTTGTGACTTAAGAATGATTAGATAAGCATTTGTCTGAAATGGTATACGGTTTCCCACCTAAGAAGGGGGTTGGGCTAGAAGACCTCCAAGGTCCCTTCTATTCTATTCTATTCTATTCTATTCTATTCTATTCTATTCTATTCTATTCTATTCTATCTATCTATCCTATCCTATCCTATCCTATTCTCTGTTGTTCTCTACTCTATTCACTGTGTTGGGAGAACCTCAGATAGGTTGCCTATGTCCACATGTCTAACATCAATCCAAAATATATCCAGAGACAGAAACTTGTTTTCATTGGTAGCTGATAAATTTACTCCTTGAAACAAAGGAAGAGACTGCACATCAACTATGTTTTTAACTTAAGTTAGTTAAAAACTTGCAATAGGGCCATCAACATTAGCACAACTGAAATTATTAGGCTAATTAGGGGATACAGGATATAATTCTGTCCTTTAGAGTGTGGTTGGTTGGACAGAGGGGCTCAGGAAGGAGGACCTGCAGTACTGTAATACACTGGTCTTATTTTGCCTCCAGGTCTTACTTGTAATTCTTCCTCTTATAAATGTACTCTGTGTCTTAATATGGTAAGAACACCACGAACCTTTCATATAAATTGTAACGATGTAATGCAAGAAAACAGACTATAAGGCCAGAAATACAGTTTGTACCTGCAAATTACAGGAACTGAAAGACTGTAGTTAATATGTTACTTTAGAAGTGTATAAAATGTATGTTTGGACCAGAAATCACATCTTACTGCTTTTACTGTACTACTCTTTGGGCAGATACCAATGCTACACAGTATTCAGTCAAACATGACAAAACATGAAATAAAACTACAACTTTCTAAAAAATCACACACACAACTAAATATAAACACACACACCTAAATATAAACTAAGTAAAAATAACTGTACTAGGGTGGGAGCCATTTATTGTTAAGAATAAAAGAAACTGTTACGCATATAGAAATAAGCAACAAAGGAATAATATCTAAATAAGTTTTTTTAAAAAAATCATTTCCTGACTAGTATATTTGTGTTAATGCATATATTTACATTCCTAACAAGGGGGTCACATGCATACTTTTATTGAGGATCGGAAAATCTCCAGGACAGGTTACAGTTAGAAGTGGCAACCCTTAGTTGACACAGTCAAGAAAGTGCAGGACACAGGATTTTGCATATATTTTGCATATATTATCTTCAATTCAGAGTTAATTTCCTTTTGGTTAGTGTGTGTTGGTAGGTACATTAAACTAAATTCTTTTTTTTTGTTCAAAAACTCTCAATTTTAAAATTTGCATTACATTAAAAAACCCCAATTTATGATCCGAACATTAGATTCAAGCTACCTAGTATCCACTAGATGGTGCAGGGAACCTGTAATATAAGTTGATCGTGAATAGCATACAATGGCATTTTTGTAGAAAGGCTAAATTTCAAAGTAACAAGAACATTTTTCTCGAAACTATAAACAGCATTACATTTTTTAAAGGAATACTTTTAGTGTTTAAAACTAAGCAGTAACTCCTAATCTGTAGATATAATGGCTTTGATTTACCTAAGGTAATTTTTTTTGTATATTTTCTGGATATGTTTGCTAAATCACAACTCTGCAGTAGCTGATATAAATAGTATTTATATATTTATGTATCCTATTTACATGGCTGCCTATCTCACAATATGTGACTCTGGACAGCATACAATAAATCCATAAAGACAATTTAAAAATAAATAAAAAATAAAAAATAAAAATCAGGATTAAAAGTCTAGGAGAAAGCATCAGATATCACAAATAATGGATCTACCTCATCATACAAATCACAGTTCATATTAAACAGTTCAACACAATGCACCAGAGTGTTATTCAATAATTTTAAAATCTTGTTTACATTTTTTAGAACTGTGATTTTTACATCACAAAACATTGCCAGGTCTACTCCCATTTTGCTTTCACCTGTTCCTGCATTCCTTTCCTTTCATTAAATTAAATTAAATTTTGCTGCTTAATCTAATTCTTAACTGACACATTTTTAGAGCACACATTCTGCAATTTACCTTTTTGCTAAGATTTCCCAAAGCAGTAATAGCAAACTAATAAGGCATTTTCCCCAGAAATTAATAAAATATAAAAGAGATAAGAGATGGTCTGGAAATAATTTACCCCAGCTTCTTATCCCGCTAGTCTTCAGATGTTGGCCTGTTGGTCATTTGAATCACAAAAACAAAAAACTAATGCAGGCTACTTAAAAAAAATATCTGACAGTTTCCTAAAATCTTCAGACAATATCCCAACTCAGTGTTAAATCTGATGTGGAAGAGACTTGAATTCAGAACTGTGAACAGGGTGGATTTCTCATCATGATCTATAACAAAGTGTAATGTAAGACTACAATTTAGTACAGTAAATTTAGTACAATGAGCCTGGAATAAGAAGACTGATTTGTCCCATCACCATGGGGGACAAAAGACCTTGGCCCAGGAATTGTGGTATTTCACATAAGGAGAAATACTTTCAGAAATAATCATGTTGAATATATGAAAATGATAGGAAAAAAATCAATATTTAACACAACTGTAAATTTCAAGTTGACAACATAATTAGGATTTTACCCATTTCTTACTGAAAAATAGTCCATGCCAAGATATAAATTAGCTTAAGACAGAGCATTGTTGGAGCAGCCTTGTTGAAGGTTACAAACATCAAGATCATTTTTTATTTATAGCTTGCAATTAGAAGTGTTGAAAGGGTTGGTTTTCTGCTGATATACCATTAAAACCCATTTTTCAGTGAAAGTTAGCATACTATTAACAATAATATTTTGAATAAAAAAATTCCTTAAACTTCATTCTTGCAAAGTACAATACACATAATCAAAAGCTACCTGGCTCTATTTAGTGTCTTTATTATGTGATGACCTAGCGCTTTAAATTGTTTTTATTTTTGTTCCCTTTTGAAAATTAGTACAGCAGAAAACAGTTTAATGTGGCTTCTCTCAGAATCTTTTACTTTCCTCCCAGAATTAGGCAATTTAAGGATGATTTCACCACTTCTGGAAGCATGTCATCCAAAAAAGGATGTATAATTTAAAGGGTCTGTATAGCTGCAGCTTGATTTTTTTTTTTAAAGAAAATATAGATGGCAATTTGTCATGACTGTCTGAACATGAAGCTCAGAAAGAAGAAAGAATGTGTAAGACAATTGTATCTGCAGGGATCAAACAAGGCCTCTTGAACGGTATAAGGAGCAGCAATGCCATTAACCAGAAAAGAGTTTTTCCATTCCTTAACACAGCAGCAGTTTCCTTCTTCTTGGCCTATAGCCACTAGAGAAAGAGGACATTGCTAACTATTTAGAGTAACTAGGATAACAGCATCCTAATAGCAATATTAATATCTACTAAATAAGAACATAGAATAGTTTTGATTGGCAGGGTTTTTAAAGTCATTTTAATGCCTGAAATAAAATTCAGAAGGATTAACCACCATATGTACCAACATTCTGTGTCTTTGAATAGAAGGCTAGAGATTTGTTAACTTATGACACTTTTTTGTTTCTTTTCTTTCTGTACTACAATTTAGTTGTTATCAAGATCTATATAACAATTATATAATTGTTAGATTACATAATGGACCATTAGAAGACAAACCATTATTATGAATATAATTCCAGTACGAAAAATAAAACTTGAGAATATGTTTCTTCTCTCCCCCCATCTATTCCCTTGAATTTCTCCTTTTTTATTTATTTTTTTTTTATTTATTTTTACATTTATATAATTCCACTCAGATGTTATCTCTTTTCTTTCTTTCTTGTCCCTTGGAAACAGTTTTGACTTCTGAAAATTGGCTGCATTTTTCTTGGCAAGATTTTCAAGAATGGCTTGCAATTGCATACTTCCTAGGGCTGAAAGTCAATGACTGTCCATAGTTACCCATCTGGTTTCACGTTTAAGGTAGGACTAGACCTCACAACCTTTCAGTTTTTAGCATGGAGCTTTAAACACTATCTCAAAATAACTCTCTCTTCAGTTTCATGTAGGAATTAAATTTCTGTTCAAAGAAATTTGCTATGGGCTGCTCACAGCAAAAATTACACTAGTTGCATTTAATAATTGAATACAGACATAATTTGATGGATTATTTTCATAACTTGAAAAACAAACCTACAAACAGAACGGCGCTTTGTGCCCTTTGAAGAATCTGGATTCTCAAAAAGAATTTCCTTCCTGGAACAAGGAATGGAACGGTATACAGGTAGTCCTCAACTATGACCACAACTGAGCCCAAAATTCAAGTTTATAAGTGAGAAATTTGTTAAGTGAGTTTTGTCCCATTTTATGGCCTGTCAAAAGGTCGTAAAAGGGAATCATATGACTCTGGGACACTGCAACCATCATAAATGTGTTAGTTGTCAAGCATCCAAATGTAAATCATATGACCATGCAGATGCTGCAACAGTCATAAGTGTGAAAAAGGTTATGTCACTTTTTTTCAGTGCCATTGTAACTTTGAACGGTCATTAAATGAACTGTTGTAAGTCAAGGCCTCTTCTATCTGGTACGACTTTTTTCAGTGGTTCTAAATTATCAGAAAATTAAATTATCTCCTTACCATTAGACTTCAATGAGGTTCAAAACAAATATGTATAAGATTGTGCACTTCATGCTGTAAGTTGACTGTAGTTGCCCTCGTGAAAAGATCTTCTTTCATTTGCAGAGGGAGAAGAAATTCCACCACAAGATAGTACAGAAACAATTTTGTTAGGTTTTCCTTCTGCTTTGTGATCTACCATGTTCCTGGATGTTTTCACTCTCCAGATCAGTTTTATGGGGTTATATGGCATCACTGTATTATCCTTTTCTCCAGGACCAGCAAAATCCCACTAATTATAAGCTATCTCTCTACATTATCTTTGTAAGTATGAATGTAATTCTCTCCACTTTTATTATGCTAAGGATTTTCAAATAAAATTGAGGCCAGTGCTTCCTTTTTAAATCCAGATAACTCTATCAGTCTTCTTCCTAAAATTCAGACATATTCAAGCAATTTCATGTCTTTACATATCAGTATTGAGTTTTACAGCAAGAATTAGCAGTAGAAGATATAAAAAATGTGGGGCAGAGATTGAACAGCTAAACTGAACGTCAGAATGTAAAAAAAAAGTTGTAAAAATAAAAGATAAAAATGTATAGCCAGTGCTTCGATATTTCTCAGGCTCAAGTCCCGTGTCATTTTCTTTTAAAGATTCTTTTTGTAAAACACCCCAAAGGAACTACAATAACAAAATCATAAACAGGTGGGAAATATTCTTAGAAAGCAAATCTGGTAAATGATTGCATTCTAATCTCTTTATGGGGGGAAGGAGTAAAATATAATAGTTGCCAGGAGAGATTATTTTGGAAAGATGTACAAAGAAGAAACCTTATCAATGTATCCACATTCCAAAGCAGTAAATAAAACATGTGACTATTTGGGGAGGAACACAAGATTCGATTACTATAGTAAAGGCCAGTATGGTATAGTATAGTATAGTTGGGGCACCGGTTAGATTCAAGTTCAGAGCTTGTCCTACAAGTTCACTGAATGTTTTCATTAATTCTAGCTGACTGAGAATTGTTGGAATCACATTGGAAGAAAAGGCATATTGCAATGCACCTTGGGTTTCTGGCACAAAGCTGTGGCATATAAAAAATAAACACATGCACAAAGGTAAACTTCAGTGATCAACACTTCCAACGTTTGAGAAAGAACAGTTCCTACTAATCCCATAACTCACTTTATAATTTTTCACTGTGTTGAATTCAGAGGAAGAACCTCCCTTATCCCTCCTCAATTTATAGAATCCTGTTTCTTAGTTGAGAGACTCCTATTTGGTAAACAGAACCAAAAAATCCCTCTGACGGGAGGTAGAGGACAGGGGACAATACAGCACTGTGTAGCAGATTTCTCCTCCTAACTACAAGTAATAAAAGACAATTATAAAACATTTATATGAACATCGATGTTACGCTGCCATGTCTCCTAAAAGAAACATTGTGCAATCTGCAGAATAGCGAAACTCATATAGGCAACCTTTTCATGACTCTTACACATAGTCATCTTTTCAACTGTTTTTTCTTTTTTTTTTAATCATGCATTTCCGCACAGGAGGTAACATCTTTGACTGCCAAGGTAGAGGTAAATTGCATCAGGCGGAAGGAACACAGGGACCTTCATTAATGAAACAGAGGAAACAACTTTGCCAATGTAAAGTGTCAGCAGAAAGCATCAGGTTCAGTTTCAGACTTCAGTGACCTTATGAAAACAGAAGCAAGCAGAAAAGGGATATTTAAAGTTATGGCTGTGTTATTGAGAATCACCACTGCATTGTGAGAAACGGGTGAATGGATTTCTCCTTGAAAACCTCTAGCCACCCTTTTTTCATTTTATGATGGCTATGATTGGCCTTTTGAATATAAGGGAAAAAAACTATTAGAAAGTAAAGACAAATACTAATTACACCACACTGCTATTAATAGTTCTGTATTTCCAAAGATCTATCTTTGTTTTCCATACCGTGCATAACAGTAAAAACCAGAGCACAGTTTAAAAATATCGGGGAGATTCTTAGAATAGTTTAGGGGTTCTTAGGCTTGCCTTTATAGAGCTCCACATTTTAGCAGTCTAAACATATACGGACTAGGAGCTAACCTGGATTTGCACAAGGATCTTTTACACTTCTAAAGCCTGCTCAATTTTCTTCTGTATTACATAAAAAGTCTTGCACTTGAATGTGCAGCAGTGGGTTAGCAAGAGAGTATCAGCAACAGCAGAATGTCACTCAGATTAAATGGAGTTCATAATCTTGTACTGTTGCTAGAAACTTCAACCTTGAACTGGTAGTCTCTTCTCACTACAGTGTTTTAATTCTTTTAAATCAAATTCTAAATTCCATGACTGACAGTTAAGCAAAACATTTTACTTGTAAGAACATTTTCTTGTGTAAAGTCTTTCATTTGGCAGCTAGTTACCATTCTGTCACTTATATTGCCTGCCAAAGCAATATATGTGATACCCAGACAAAGATACACTTTGGCATGATGCTTTGAAACACATGCACGTATCCTTCTTTCTTTCTCATATTTTAAATGTTTGTCTCACACAATCTCTTCTATTCCTGTCTACTCCAATTACTGTTGGAATACTCTACGTGATTGCACATATTTTCAAAGATATTCAGAAAATATTTTGTTGGTTCCTTGGATTATTTTTGAACAATGGCACCTGAATACTTGAGGGGCTGCCAGAGAGAAGAGAGGGTCAACCTATTTTCCAAAGCATCAGAAGGCGAGACAAGAAACAATTTATTGAAACTAATTAAGGAGAGAAGCAACCTGGAACCAAGGAGAAATTTCCTAACAGTGAGAGCAATTACCTAGTATTCTTCAATATCTTCATAAATGGCTTAGATAAGGGAATAGAAGGGGAACTTACCAAATTTGCAGATGATAGTAAGCTGGCAGGAATAGCTAACACCCTAGAAGATAGCCTCAAGATCCAGAAGGATCTTGACAGATTTGAACACTGGGCCCTATATAAAAAAATGAAATTAAACATACAGAAAAATAAAGTCCTACACTTAGGCAAGAAAAACAAAAAGTACACATATAGATTGGGTGAAACCAGGCTTAAGAGCAGTAACTGTGAGAGGGATCTTGGAGTCTTAGTGGAC
>JANHFL010002466.1:62610-75056 GCA_032468155.1 Oxyrhabdium leporinum | reverse complement strand
ATTATAGAATTCTGTTTATTAACTACTAATTTTTCACACACACACACACACACACACACACACACACACACACACACACACACACACACACTTTCTAATAAATATCAGTAATGTATGGACAACACAGGGACTTCCTAGGACCTCAGTCCTCAATGTGATGCCTCTCAACATTAATGTCCATGGTGACATTTCTCTATCCATGACCCACACGATTTTTTAAAAGATTTTTTCCCCGCAAAGGTAGAACAAAGCAACAGCTTCACGTATTACTCAATTAATATCTTTTTTTCTGTAAGTAAGTCTGTACTGCAGATAAATGAGTCCACTTAGAAAATTAAAAAAAATGATTTCTGGCTGTAGCTCTGTGCTTTGTTTAAAACTCTTTGCCTGTTTCCCCGGGAAAAAGAAGGCCATGGTTAGAGGTAGTGGTTAGAAGGAGTGCATCAGTTTGGCCATTAATAAAGCATTTTTTATTAGACCCAAACTATGGAGAGCCAGTGTGTTGCAATAGTTAAGGCACCAAGGTATGAGTTCTAATCCTGCCTGATACACAAAGCCAGTCACACTCTTTCTCAATCCTAGGAAGCAGGTAATGGTAAACCATTTCCAAAAACTTGCCAGGAAAACTGCAGGAATTAGTTCAGGCAATCACTAAGACTCAAAAATCAACTGAAAAGCATCAATCAATCAATCAATCAATCAATCAATCAATCTTCAAGCAGTCATTTTGTGAGAGAGCCCATGAGATTATCTTAACATTGCCAAGTGTACCTGCTATATTTATAACATCTAGTGTGTGTATGTGTTTGTGTGTGCTTTTCTTTTTTAACATTTTGACTAGATACCCACATATGTCCAGTGAATAAAACAACCTATTCATGTATTTGTCCATTTGGGATTTCAGATCTAAGTAAAAATAAATTGTAAATCATCATTCTCTTGACTGTTTTTTTTTAAACTGATGCCATGTGGCTTCGTCATATCACCTGCTGTAACATCATAAATGTGGCATAGACCCACAGGGCCCTACCAGGAAATGCTGGGCAAAAAAAGTCTGCAAAAACTCTTGTACATTATAGAAAATAATTTCAAGCTCTGTTAACTCCAATCATGGATAATTATTTGTTTGTTTGTTTGTTTGTCTATTTAAGAATTATCCCAGTTGTACTTATCTTCTGTCAGTTTTCATGCCCCTGCAAATCTGCAGGGAGCAAACCCCAAAATTGTTTATTCCACGTTCCATGGTATAACATTTTAAAAATCACCAACTGGGTCATAGAAGCATATTTCAAGAGAATAGATCATGACCTATTGTGTACTTTTCTCTGTTTCTCTTCCTCTACACTATGACTTGAGGTGACATGTGTTTCATTCCATTTTTCTTCAGTTTTTTTGTAAGTTCTTTAACTATTTGTGTTAAGAGGATTTTTTTTCAACTGAATTATCAGTTCTATAAATGCGAAATCAGTATAGTATAACATTTAACATACTTTGTTCCTTTGTTTCCCCTCTTTATCTTTCCTAATGCATTGTAATAATGTAATTAAATATGGTATGTAACAACTAAAAGACTCGGATTTTTGGAAAATGGCTAATCTTTTATTTCAACTGAAACTAACATTTTATGGCTTAGTTTCAAATAGCTGGTTTGGTCTAATGGTTAAGTTCCCATACTAGAAACTAGGAGACTGTGAATTCTAGTTCCATTTAAGGTATGAAACCCCGACCAGTCACTCTCTCTCAGCCCAATCTGCTTTATGCAATTGTGAAGAAAATAATAGAAGGAAGGAGAATTTGGTGTGTTTGCCACGTTGAGTTATTTACAAAAATAATAACTGTGGGATAAAAAATGTTAAAAAATAAGATTATTCAAACTCAGAATGTAATATAACCTAATCTAATGTAGAAATTCAAAGATTTGTTTCTTTGATTGACTTAACACGGAAAATCTATATTCTACTTTACTGTTGATCAGCATGGGGCGATGTTTTCCAAATGAATAGCTTCTGAAGAAGTAAAACAAGTATGCTGCATAAAATGTGCTACAGCCTTTTTTTAAAAAAAGCCCCTTGAAATTTTGATTGTTTAAAAGAAATGGGCCTAAAGATAATTGATTATGAAAGATTTGCATGACATGGCATTCATCATTAGAACCTCCCTTCTTTCAAAAATACATGTCATGTCCTGTCATGTTGCCTAAAAGCTCTCTCAATTTATTTGTTTTCATTTAGTGTAAAACCCCCTTAATATAGGAATTCTATTATCACATCAGCTACTGCTATTTTATTTTTTTTAAGCAAGCTACTACATACTGAAGCTTAGCAGCATCATTCAGAAAAACCAAAAACTTGGAGCTGGCTACACATAAGGACTTAGCAGGAAATCACACCTCTCCATATTTTTAACCCTTTACTCCACACAGTATTTGTCTTGGCAGATGATTTTTATAAGCAATACAGCCAGATTAGAATCTTTCTCACAAACCAGAATAATAGATTAACCTCTAAGTTTTTTGGTTGAAAAACTGACATTTTTCAGCTCAGTTCTATTTTTCAGGGGATTGGGAGTCCATGTTTTTGCATAGTGTGAACTGGCAATGCTATTTGTATTAAGGAGGAAGAGAAATTTGCAGTTGGAGACCCAGTGAATGGCTACTAGAAAGGAATCTAGTTGGCAGGGAGTGCACTAGATGTCAGCAACTACAGCTTGACAAAGACTCCAAGCCCAGACAAGATTTATTATTTTTTCTCTTCCCATTCTCCTCTCTTGCATAGAAGCAAGGCCAGAAGAGATAGCACAGAAAGAAGATGCATCCAGAAGAAAGGGAATGAAATAGATTAAAAAAAAACCCTGTAAAATGCTCAGTCTGAAATTGTCTATATAGAATTGTGTATTCATAATGCGTTAAGCAAGATCACTGTACCGGTATATATTAAATATCACTGTAAAAAGAGATAATTCTGTGTCAATATATAGAAAGTTATTGTCCCCTTTTTCTCATCCTCCAACAATAGGTTTCCCAAATGCTTCTGTGACTCCTCATCCCTAGGACCACCACTGTTCATTTTTGTCTAGACAGCCAGCTTGGAATATAGATATCCATGCTGGAAGAAATCCAATTAACATAGATTTTAATTCTAGCTTCCATTCATTTGCTTATGGAATATGCCTAACTCAAAATTGTTGCCTATTAACTTTGACAATATTACTCAGTTGTCTACTAGTGGTACTGGCCAGACAGTGGCTTCTTGACATTAAACACTCTTCACCAGAAATTCTAGAAAGACTTTAAGCAGATTGGTTTATAAAGGTGTAGAGAAAAGAAGCAAAATAAATTGTGATAGTCTTGAACTTTTTGTTACAGCTTCATTAGCTATAATACCTACAACAATCTATTCTGCATTCAAGGATAATAACTGGTCAAGCACAAATAAATGCCTTTCATCTACAATAAAAAAGTTATTAATCTTCAATGAAGACAATTTCTCCTTTCAACCGTAAGAAAATATTAGCAAGGAAATCTTTTACACACTTTCCTGAAATAGAGATAAGCTGATGCTAAGCAACTGAACTGATTGCATTTCTTCCCTGGATCTGGCAGTCTGTGTACAAAACATTTTCTTTTTAAAGCAATAGTTCCCATTCTTTGATCCCTAGACAGTGCCTAATTAAAATTCCCATCATCTTTCATTATTAGCCATGCTGGCTGAGAAGAATGGAAGATAAAGCCCAGAATGAACAGGCAACCAAATTTGGGAATACTCTTCTAAGGATCACATAGTATAGAAAACTGACACCAGTATTGCAAGTGGTGGGAGATAGTAATGAGCCATATGTTTGGGTTATGCAAAGCTTCAAAGGGATGATTTAATTCAAAGGAGATTAGATAAAATTATTTATTGAATCAACTTTTCAAATCAAATCTCTGACGCTGTTTGATCTGTTGTATTCAATTAGATGTCTCTTAATCATTTCAGAAATATCTGAAGATGATTCAGAGATTTCATGAAGCTTTGGTTTCATAAAATCTCAAACATTGTTCCAGCTTCTTTCCATATAAAGACAAAATAGAGTGCTAGGTTCTTAAACAAGGAGCAGGCAAGTGAGTTTTCATCACCTCTGTCTACTGGAGCATGGCTGGTAGTGTTCTGTGCTCTCAGTCAGCACACCACTACGTTTTTCATTTGTCTCCCAACTATTCAGAACAAAATTTACTCAGTGTAATGGTTGAAGCTCTTAAATCCAGTTGGCAAGTTACAGTAATTCTATCCTTTTCAAAGGAAATGGAGATGACAAATAATGGAATTGTCACTATAACATGCAATTTCAACTGCCTCTTGCTAAGATAGTTTCTCAGTGTACATTTTATGGCTCTGTATCTCCCCATCAAGCAAGCACATAGACAGCTTTTAAATGTATATAATACTTGAAGAGTATTAGTCTGCTAAATTTCAGAAAAAGAAAATGTTACCCACAAACACTTAGTCAGATTAGGGAACTCTTTAGCCCTTTTCTGAAGTCAGCAATGCACCATGATTATCTTGCCTGTTTCATTTTGTTTTGATATGCTCTTAATTACATTTGAGTCTACATTAGAATAAATGTGACAAAGACAAATGATAGATAATATGAGCAAAAACTCAGAGGTAAATATGTTGCAGTCATATATATTTCATGTACGCTATCATGATTATTCACGGAAATTTGGAACTGTTGTCCTTCCTTCCTCTTTTTAACCTCCAGTTGACCTCTAAATTCTTCACAATTATAATTTTCCTAGACATTATTCAAATAGTGGATTATCATGGACATTCATAAATTGCAAAGAAAGGAATTAATGAATTGAAAATATATAATCTTTATGTGTGTGACACAAAGTTAGACATTGCTTTTTCATCTCGGGACCATTTTTTTGTCTTTGTTCCTTATTTGGGAGGCCATAATATGTCTGGTAGAGAGGAGAGAGCTCGTAGTACCCTGAGTCAATTATAAACCATTCTTAGTTTTGGAGTACTATTCTGTTAAAAAAGTCCTAGCTCTTACATTTTTCGTTCATGCATTATGTTGATATTCTACTAATTTCTCCCGAGCTAGACCTCAGCCCTTTGCTTGAATCTGGCATGATTTTTTTAGGGCAATTTCTTACTATTATTTCTAGTTTTCACTTTCAAACATTAGAAGCTACTGTCTAAAAAACATCTATATCACTTCCAAAGACCTCAGTATTACATGGACCCTGCAATATAACTGAGATCTATTTTGCCCTCTCTCTTTCTAATGGTCTTGCATTGCTGATCATTCCTGCTCTCTTTCTCCTCCTCTACAGTCTTTCATCCCCGACTCTGAGGGTCATCATAAATCGAGGACAGACCTCACTGATCCAAACTTCTTGATCCTTCCTCTCTTCATGCCGAATTTTAATACAACTGATTGATACAGTTTTCATGCAACTTAAGTGGAGCCGCCATTTCCACTGTGTTAAATTAGAAAATGAAAAAACCAGGGACAGAGCTTCACAAAGGATTTTGAACTGAAACAAAGTACACAAAAGTTATTTATTCTGAATTATATAAATAACGATTTGACCTGTCTTAACCTGATCCATCCTAGATTTTGAGCCTCATGCACATCCAGTATACAGTCTTAGAATTTACCGGTAGTTATCTACAAAACTGGCATTCAAACTTCCCAAATGTTCTAGGGCAACACATAACTAACATGACAGAAAAAATAAGTTTCCAAATGTGAATTTCTGTTATACAATACACAAGACATTGCAGACTTGCAGATATAAACATGAGAGTAATATCAATTCTGAAATAAGAATATTTAACTAATCCCACATTGTATCTTTACCCTGACATTCTATATCACCTTTCTGCACAGTTTAATTGCTTTGGCAATTGTTTGTAGGAATGTTCACAGGGGAATTTTTTTTAAGTACTATATTATGATTTAGAACCAAGATTGTTACTGAAAATGTGAGTGAAATAAGAAAAGAGAAGATTTCTTTAGTCCAGTCCTGAAGTTTCAAAAACAACCACAATCCTATTTGGCTCCTGAACTTTCTTAGCAACAAGCTTTTCTTCCTAACTTGTAGTAAAGCAGCTGGGAAGGGCGAGCAGAAAAGGGCTTTGGGCTCATTTTTCTTTTAAGCTGCAACTGAGTGTATTCTTAGTGGAGTCCTTGAGACTGTGTGGGAATTGTTTTAACCTATGTTACTTCACAGCTCTTGGGATGTAAAGAGTAACACGTCATCCCTGACATGGATTAAGTAAGTGTAATTTTATTGTACGAGATGCAATGACAATAAAGTAAACTAACTAATTGCCAGGTTTGGGGTTTACAATACACCTAGTGTAGCCTAACCATATTTGTCCTTAAAAAGAATGTTTAGCAGTGTTGCTTTTACTTTGAAGTAAAAACAAACCAATGAGGAGGAAGATAGCCAAAGAGTAAAGAGAACAATTTTTCTTCTGTGGTATAGATGCAAAAACAGTACCATTTTAAGAAATTCTCCTTCCTGCATTTTCTCTGGAGTTTTGTTGATTTTACAAAGAAACTATAAAAGCAAACAATAAAGCAGCCACTACCATTTCTTTTCCCTCATGTTCAGACCAATGCAGCAGAAAGATTTGGGTAGGCCCATAGTACATTACAGGGACATCAACAACACTTCTGCTCACTTTCATTCTTTTTCTGGGTCATGCAGCATAGATATTTGATTATTGAAGAAACAAACATTTCATTCTCTTTTCCTCTTTATCTGGATATAATGTATGAAAAGCCTGATACATTATAAATAATTTAAATCACACAAAACATGAGAAAAGAATCAACTTGCAAAACATGATCTTTCCTAGTGAATTCTTGGCGTTTAACATGGATGTCTAAATAATTTATATATATGTGTCAACATTTCAGCGGGAATGAAAATAATTCTTTGTTGCATGAAAGGAAAGCACTTTCTAATTCATACACCTCTACATCATGAAATGCTGTCTGTAAAGCTACTAAGACTTATCTCCACAGGATAAGTAATGTAAAGAAACTACTTCTAAATATATGTACATAATTCTATATTTCTACAGCTCGATGTTTATGATGTTTTATTTTACTTTTATTCTTAGATGGCCTCTTTAAAAGCTCATCAATATCTCCCTAATCAGGATATGAGCATATTTAGTTAACTGTCCCGTCCTCATGACATTTATCTTGTCTCATCCCCAGCCTTCAATTCATACTACTTAAAGTTACTTTCGTTTCAATAATTTTTATCTTCTTCCAATATATTATTTCCATCAACACAATCTAGCATGCTTCGCCAACAATGTGGTTGGTGATGTAGTCAAGGGTGATGGAACCTGCCCAGCTCCTGTCTGTTAATCCAAGCAGCTGTGGACATGCTGCCTGCACTCTGGTCCCTGCCTTTGATGGGCTACAGGAGGGAGAAGGTACTTTGACAAGTATCTTGGAAAGGCCCTGACAAACATGGATTTAAAGAGCCCTAGTCCTATGGGGCACAGGAACACAATAAAAATTCTTGTTGGAGGACCAGTATTGCTGTTTCTTTCACTGCCAGGTATACAATATATTACAGTTTTTTATCCACTTCAGACGAAATGAAGTTTTGTGTAATCCTGAATATGTTTGAGGAGGATGGGGAAGAGCGTAACTTGGCATACAAATAATGAAAGGGGAGCACATTATATATATATAATGTGTCGTTATATATGTTTTTATAATATCAGTAAAAATACAATTATAAAAACATGCACAGTGATGCAAAGAATCCTAATTTCAGATATAAATTTAAGGAAGGTGATCTAGTGGAGACTAGCCAAAAAATGCAATTGATAATTTAGGGCAGGTGTTGATCCAGTGTGAGGCTATTTTTTAAAAAAGAATCCTTCTTAAATAGGATTATGAAGCTTTTGATAATGGTACTATTAATATAATCATGCTTTTAGACAGAGTAGTCAGGCTTAGAATAGCTACAGTTATGGCTACTGCATCTCAAAAGGGCATTACAGAATGAGAAAAAGACAAAATGTTGAAACAAATTTGATTAAAATTAAGTTCCAGGAACCGAGGCCTTTAAGGTGAGGAGGAGGAGGAAGGATGGGAGAATAAAAGTGGTATCATAAAAAACTATTAAATGGTACATATGTGGACAAAGTAGGCGGGCATATTTTTTCATTTGTTCAGTCCATGTTATATCCTGGACTCACCCAAAGAAACTGAATGGTAGGGAAGTGGCACTCAACTGGAACAACTGAATTTATTAAATTTATAGATATGGGAATTATTAATCACAGCAGTGACTCCAGCACTGTAAAAAAAAGTATCTCTCAGTGCAGCTATTCAAGAAAATGGTATTAGGGACCTACTGATCTGAATACCTACTGTATCCTCTTTTTATCTTTTCATAAGCATTTCAACAACTGTTGTAGAAAAAAGAATTGTGGATAAGATAGACCTTCTCTGGTTCCATTTGAAATGATTAATTTTTAAATAGTTACTGTTGTAATGCAAATGTTGAATACTTTATTCATTTTCTAAAACAAACAAGGTATGGAACATCTTTTCAGAATATCCTTTTATTCTTAAAAAAGATTTGCTTGATCTAACATATTTACAAGGACAGGTAGAACCTATTAAGAATGATTATATGTTTATTCCTACATTTTAGAGTCCCTCAAATTTCCCTATTTTTAAAATTCACTTAATTTTCTTTCTCCTTCTCCTGGAACTTCTGTTCTCCATTCCACTTTGCAAAAATCCTTTTTTTCTTAAAAACAAACCTCAATTAAATTAGAGAAAGTAACAGTACATCTAAAAAAAATGGTGGCATATTACTTTGAGCAGTTCTCCCATTCTGAGGAATTTTAAATAATGAAAAACGGTTTCTAAATTTGTTATACATATAATGTGAGGGGAAAAAAGGAGTTGCCGAAGGTTAACAGTGTTCACTTAACTAGTTTCCTCAAATCCAGCAGTTTCTAAAACTGTGCTGCTAAAATTAGGAGATGAAAAGGAAGTATGATTGTACTCAAAGTATTATCTCTATTCCATGCGATGTATGCCAAAAGGGAAATTCTGAAAATAAGTAAACTATGACAGGAGTTTCTTAAACCTTTTTCTTCTTCCAAAAAGGGACTTCCTGAATGCTATCATCCAAAATTCTTAACAAAGCTTGGCAGCATTTTTACTGCCTGGTTTCTTTAATGAAAGCTTTGTAAGAGACTCTATTCTACCAATTTGTCTTTGTAATCTTAACTTCATGCAGTTTCCTTTATGAAGCTCTAAATTACTTACTTTTCTTATGAAAGTCATTGTTTAGTTACTAGAAATATACCTAATTAATTTTATCAAAACCAGCATTTTTTTTACTTCATTATCATGTCAGTAGCCCACAGGGAAAATTGTACTGCACAAACTCATATATTAAATCTAACTGAAATGTAATACTGTGTTAAAAAATAAGTGGTATGATTGGCTATATAATGCTTTAAAAAAATAAATGGCACTTTCCATGAAAATGAGGTTGTAGAAATGAAAATACAAATAATAAGGATATATAATATGATAATATGACATGTCTGAATTATTTTTAGGATTTGACCAGAATTTGAGACAAAGTGCTATCCAATAATGTAGGCATCTCTATATACATTATTGGATAATGAATACGGTTTTATTATTAGTTGTTCTATACGATGACCATCTATATTATAATCTGTATCATTTCCATTGAGCTTAATAAATGTTTTGAAGTGAGGTGCTTGGACATAGGGAAGAAATATAAAATTTGCAGTTGAGAGTTGACACAAATTTACTGATGGATTGGAGTAAAACCATTTTTCAATAGCATTTTCTATAAATTTAACTGTATTTTTCCACATAAAAAATAACTATAAAACTATATATAACAATAAAACCTATAAAAAACTCTGATATTTTAAAAGGCGTTTTGCTTCCTTGGTTTTAGCCGATAAGAAATTTGAAAAAAGTTGTTTTTCATAAACTATTCTTTGCTATTTTGCAGATCTACTATTGTTATTGTAGTCTATTGATTTTTCCCCCAAATAATTTTGCTATCCTTTAATTTAATCTCTAAAGCTCTAAATGTCCCAAGGAGGATAAATGTAGTAAAATGCTCTGAAATTACACTATTAGGATATTTAATTCATTTTACTTATCTATAGGCATCCAAAATTCACCACTGTTTAGTTCTTGAAAAGATAATTTAACATTAAAAGCTTTCCATATTTGTGTATCCAAGGAGACTGTGAACAAGTAAATGAGCATCTTCATTGCAGATTTCAGTCATGCAAGTAAAGCTCTGTCCAGGGGAAATTGATGACATGAAAAATACTAAGAGAGAAAGTCAATAGCTTAAAACAAAATGGAAACTGCTAATTCTGGAAATTTGTATGGAGACTCATGCCTGCCTCTTATATGCACTATGCAAGGGTATAACAGCATCTTCAGATATGGCATGCTAATGATCAAGATGATGACACACAGTAATTACACCAGCTTCATGCATTGAAGGCTGTTGCTAAAAAAAAAAGAGGCCAATTTCCCTGGCAATATTGTTTTCTCAATTATTTGACTTGCTCCTTTTGACTTAGGCCTTCTCCCCATGATCAGAGTAAAAATACTGTTTCAATCTACATAAAGATTGTGTGCAAAATTGATTTGACAACCTAGATGTCTATGTAATGGCCTTCCAGTAAATACAAAGCTAAATAGAATAATCCATCTTACAGAGAATACTAATATCAGTTTTGATGCCTCCAGCAATGATGCATTTTCAAAAGCCAACCAGATTGTCTAGTGTGTATTTAATGACTCTTAAATAGAAGGGGGAAAAAAAAGAAAACTGTTTTCCTATTTTATTGTATAAAAGTTCTATTTCTCTGCCTTTGGCAATGAATGGATAAGTCATGATACTGCATTTGCAAGCACCGACTTTCATCTTCTGAGAGAAAAATGCAGAACCAGATTGTTTTCTAAGTTTCAAAAAAGATTGCAGAAGGGAGGGAATAGGTAGAGGCAGGAGACAGAAAAAAATTCAGAGATATGAATTGCATCAAAAACTTTGAACCTACACTCAAAAGATCCCATCTATCTTTTGTAATGTCATAATGATTGCCCACATTTTTTTTTTAAAAAACAAGTTAATAAAAAATTAGCACCAACCAATGTCCTTTTTAAGGTTAAGTATGAGTTCATATTTTGCTGAAGTAATAGTTCTATGATTCAATAATTTCTTTAAGTAGGAGTGTGCAAAAATGCTAATCCTGACTGTGAAGTGGATGCTGGACTTTAAAGAAGCAGGATATGAAACGTATTGTTGCCTTTGAACTTTGGTGTTGGAGACATCTGAAAATATACTGGCAGCCAAGAAAACAAACTGGTGGATTGACAAACAAACTAACCGAAAGTTCTTACTGGAGGCATAAATGATCAGGCTCAAATTATTCTAGTTCAGACATAGAATGCAAAGATCCAGATCTTTGGAAAAGGCTCTAGTGCTGGGAAAGGAGGAAAGAAAGAGAAGACGATGATCAGCAGTAAGATGGATGGACACATTGGCAATCAGTACACTGTTGGGAGACTTAAAAGAACAGGTTAGGGATCATCGTGTAGAAAGAGTATCTATATCATGGGTGTCAAACTCACATCGTCACGGTGGTGTCACGTGATATATCAGGACTTTTTCCCCCTTCGCTAAACTGGATGTGGGCATGACCATCACGTAACACATCCGGCCTTATATGGTCACTAGAAGTTGAAAACAAGTTGTCTCTCTAATTCAAGACTTTTGCAATTAAAAAAAAAACCCTCACTCCTTTCCTTTCTTAGAAAAAAATAAATAAAACACAAACATTGATTGTCCTTGTGAAGGTGGAAAGCCACCAAGCTATGTTTATATTTGGGGCGTTTCCTGATCTTCATATCCAGACACTATATTGAGGTACCAGTAGTTAGGAAGAGAGGAGAAACAAGTATCCCATCCAGTGCTATGTTGACCGATGCTTTCATGCAACAGTTGCTGCCTGTTC
Source organism: Oxyrhabdium leporinum (assembly GCA_032468155.1). Classification (NCBI taxonomy): domain Eukaryota; kingdom Metazoa; phylum Chordata; class Lepidosauria; order Squamata; family Cyclocoridae; genus Oxyrhabdium; species Oxyrhabdium leporinum. Next base: position 62,982 of record JANHFL010002466.1, on the reverse strand, counting down.
CTCGTATGTATGTATGTATGTATGTATGTATGTATGTATGTATGTATGTATGTATGTATGTACCGTATGTATGATACACAAAAACACCCTGGGACTATACTGCTCTATGATAGGATCTTCATTCCTCATTTGGAATAGCCAAAGAAAGTTGAAGAGTCAAAAATTATTTCTGCATCCATCAGCTTTAAGGACCATGAGCTATCAATAGCTCTTACTAAGCAATCTTTTTATTTTCTTTTATTTTTCCTCCACTCCATTTTCTTTGCAGATCTTATCTTTCTGGTTAATATGTCTGAGGCCTTCCTTCCTTCCTTCCTTCCTTCCTTCCTTCCTTCCTTCCTTCCTTCCTTCCTTCCTTCCTTCCTTCCTTCC
>JANHFL010002466.1:25963-61668 GCA_032468155.1 Oxyrhabdium leporinum | reverse complement strand
CTTCCTTCCTTCCTTCCTTCCTTCCTTCCTTCCTTCCTTCCTTCCTTCCTTCCTTCCTTCCTTCCTTCTCCTTCCCTTCCTTTCCTCCCTCCCCCATTCTTTCCCTCCAATACCCAAAATAGTGTTTGTCATTGAAAATATAAATTATTGAATATAAATCAAAATGTACTGTGTCCATCTGTAATATCCGTGTGTTATCTATTCTTTAGTACTAAAAACTAGGTTCTAAAAATGTTACACTTCGAATAGAAAATTTATATCTGCTGATGTGTGTTTCTGTGAGGTTTGAACTGAATGACAATTCTAGAATTTAGAATGAGCCAGAAATCTGTCATCTTTAGTGTGGGCACAAAGAATAATAATAATGATAATGTATGTGAAGAGAGTGATGTCACCACTTATTCAAACATTTCCCCATTGAAATCAAGGAACATTATTGACAGAAAACAAAGTTTGAAGAGCGTGAGAGAAAGGAGGAAGTAGGGTGCAGCTGCAGAATCAATAGCTCATACAGAATCAGATAATATATATTTACTGCCCAAGTCTCAAAGTCCTTATTGTACATCAAAGCACTAATAAGGATGTAAGGGCATCAAAGGGATTGTGGATTTCACAGAGCTCCACCCTGGGCCTCTTTTACATTTGCAGCATTTCCTGTCTGGCAAAAGCTGTCAGCACTTAGGAGGTAAAACGGGGAGGAACCTAAAAAAGAAAATTGTCTACCGAAAAAATGTGAAGTGAAAAGGGGAGACTGGCAAACAGAAAGAAAAATGTTTTCTTAAATGGGATGTCAAACCACCTAGTAGGACTATATTACTATTATCCTTCTCATCTTTCCTATTACCTATTTCCTTAGCTTATGATGATAACTTTGTTGTTTGTATCTCATGAGTTATTTGATTGCTTTTATTTAGTATCCCATTATGACTTATGTTGATTATTTAGTATCCTACTATCACTGAGTGTTGTATCATATGATTTATGGTGATTGTATTTTATGATTATGCTCATGATTTATCAGTTGATGCTTGTATGTATGCTGAGAGCTTATGCACTGGAGACAAATTTGTTGTGTGTCCAATCATACTTGGCCAATAAAGAATTTCTTAAATGTTGCAGTGTATATGTTAATGCTCCTCATTTTTGTTGAGCAATAATGATATTAAAATAGTATTAGGTTTTAATATTCAGCTACATTGGTTTTACAAAAGTATATTTGAGGAATGTAGGCAGGTAATATAATTCTTCAATTGCCATTTTACTCTCCTGAGAAACATGATATTTCTTATATTCTGCTAGTATACTGTCAGAAAATACAAAGCATTTTCAATCATCATCAATTCTTTACCTGCATACACACAATACAATTGTTTTGACTGGCAAAAGAAAACAAGATCTTTGCTGAAAAATGAATGAGGAAGAGCATAAATCACAGCATAAAACATTAACGTATAATACAGCCTGGCAGAAAATTTTGCAAAAAGCAATAGAACACATTAGCTGGATAAGAATCTGAAAAACTTCATGTTTCTTGGGATTCTTGTGAGTATAGTATCCTCAGTTTTCTTCATTCTTATCAATTTTATAAAACTGAATCACAATTGCCCATTACTATTTAAATCAGTTTTTTTTAATATAAATGGGCTCTTCTCAGTAATATTATAAAAACATGTCATTAATACATTTATGAATGAAATTCCAACATTTTGTGGTATAGTAATTGATTTCTGTCAATGGAAGAGAGAAGGAGGGAAATTTCTCTAGGGTCATTTGCATATCTCAACAAATTTACTCAGATTTCTCTAAGGTCATTTGTATATCTCAACAAATTTACTCAGAAAGGGGGAAGAAGATCCAAAATAGATTGAAGAAGGCTTGTGCAGACCTTTGTTGTACGTTATTTTTGCTGCATGTATGGAATGATCCAATAGTTCAGGGGCACATTAAAATTTCAGAAATAAATTTAGTTTATATAGATTATTCAGAGATAGTTTAAAAAACTTTGGAACCTACTCATTTGGTGAGTTTCAGAAAAGGCAGCATTAGTCTCCTGTCATTTATATTGGGAAAAACACAAATGCTTACAACTTGCTGATTTTTTTTCTATAATGGAGCAAAATTAATAGGAAAGTTGGAAGTCAAGGACAGAGAAACATGCATTATATAGAAATTGTTTTTCACATTATGCTCTACTAAAATCTTAAATGCTTTTTTAAATAGATGTAACTTTGTTGGTTTGAGTTACAATATGATTAAATGTATTTAATTCATTTGCATTCCTTTCTTATTCTTACTAATAATATAAATATACACAAGAAAACTATAGAAACAATAATTCTTTAAATGGTAATAAAATAATTAAAATCTTGTTAAGTTTGCTGTAATAATAGTCTCTTTTGTGGGGAATATCTATGCCAGCTTGTAAGCCGATGGAGAGAGTTTTATGAAAAGGAATAGAATGTTAATACTGAAGAATCTTGATTATTTATGAATATGGAAATGTAATTTTAGAGAGCTGAAGTGAAACTATAAGTTTTACAGTTCATTAAACACTACCAAGCAGTCACTCAGGATGAGAGATTAGACAAAAATGAGACAGAGCTATGTTTTGAGAATCATAAAACCAAGAGTCTCTCTCAACTTTTAAGATCTTTTCAACTTACAAAGTAGTATGAATTGATTTGAAGAGAGATGTATTGGTCACTAAATCAAATTTATGATTAAGCTCAAAGATCAGCATATATAAAAAGACTAAAATAAATAAAATAAAATTAGTAGTATGAGTCCAGACCGACAAATTTGTCACATTTCAGTGAGGCCACACAAAATTTGGCTTTTACGTTTGTAGTAATATGATTAGAGTCTGAAAAAGATAATGTAATATACTTCTGCTCTTCCTGGAACATGTTGCAACAGCAGCAGTGTGTAATCTTTGCACAGATCCATATACAAACTGGAATATTGTGACACCATGAAAGCGAGATGGTTTCTATGGGCAGGAGAATTCTGTTAGTAGGATTTTGGTGAATCTGTCCTGTAATAACGCTGACAGGAGTACATGGTTCCTAGCTCTAAAAAAAAGACTCCTTCCTTAACCTAAGGAAGGTTAATGTCTATAGATAGCTTGCATATTGCCATGTGCCTTTTGCTATCAGGGCTTTGCTGTTCTGGGAAAGGGTGTCAACTTCACTTTGGTATTCAATATCATTCAACCTTGAAGGACTCTCTTTTCTAACTGGATCGAAGCAGGTTGAGAGAAGCAAATCTATAGCAAGCCTGATGCACCTCAGTTTCTGAGTCACTGTTAATATCCATGTTGACAGTGATTGTCCTTCAGAATTAGTGGAACCAGGACATTGGGGAAGAGTTTTGTGCTATAAAGTCCTACCTGTTCTCCAAATAAAATTTGGGCAAGGATTTTAGTCTTGAACCATTTTAATTATTAGCTCTTTGGCTCCCCTTCCTTTTATGCAAAAAAGGTCATTTTTATTTATTTAATTAATTGGTTTGGATGCTACCCAGCTCCAACTGTCTTTGGCAGGTCACCACAATAAAACAGTATAAAAAACAACAGCACGCAAACAGTTAACCAAAACAAGCACAAAACGTACAATAAAGATAATCACAAGGTGGCAATCCAACAACAAGGAAGCATAAACATAACAAACAGGAGAATCCTACCCACTCTATTCCAAGGCCTCGGTAAACAGCCAGGTCTTTAAGGCTTCCTTGAATGCTATTAGGGAGGAACCTGTGTGGAACTCAGCAGGATCTTTAATAGCTATAGAAAAATTTGACCCTTTTTGTGCAATGAAGGGGCTTTCCAAATCTTCTGGATATGGAAAAACCACTCCCAAATATTTAAATATAAGCATCTGTTCAATTTTATTTTATATCCATCTGCATTACATTAATTTTCTTTTAAATATCAGACTTTTTAATTTTGGTAATCAAGAGTTAATTTGCTTTGCTTAATTGGATTATGGCTTTTGTGGTCTTTCTAGGGCCAACGGGCCTGTAAAAGACAGAACTGGAGCTAGCCTATTGTCTGCTGTACATCCTTCTCAATGGTAAGAATTTAGAGTAGGGCTTCCCAAATTGTGAGGTCTGACTCCCACGAGAGTTGCAGACAGAAAGAATCCCAGGGGTATGTGAAATACCTTTCATTTACACATTGTTACAACAAATTCATCTTTCCCCAAATACTAGTTTGGGTAATAATCTGGTGCTGAAGGAAGAGGCATAAACTTCATTGATCATCATGGTATTTGGAGTTGTAGGGGAATTAAGATAACATTAAATAGAAGTGTGATGACAAAAAAAATGAGAACCCTGGTTTAGAGGAACCTTTCATGTGGTTACACCTCAATCTGAGAGTGATATCTGAATTCTACTTCTGGATTAAAAGTAGCAGGCATTTATCAATATTTGCATTTCTGACATCTTCTCACAGGATTATGCATGAAATAAAATCTAATGTAGGGTTAAAATCAAGGCAGGCCGCATGAAAGGGATAAGATGAACATAGTCAGGTTCTCCGCAACTGCCTAAACCAAAAGTGATTTTTATGTAAGCACAAGTATTAATGTGTTTTCTTTAATAAATGGATTGATATGGAGTTATAAGAATTCCAGCAACTGTATTATTTTTAGTTTAGAAATAAAATGTGTCTGTGCACAGATACTCTGATTCTGTTCCCAACGACTTTTTGATGAACCAATGAGAAGGCTGCCTCTTCACTGATAACAGTAGCTGGTTGATTATATAATGGTTTCTTGAATCTCTATCAGACTCGGAATCTGTTCTTAGATTTATTCTGTTTCCATAGCACTCAATCAGATGCCTGTGAAATGCCTAGAGATTGAAAAAGACAGCCTAACTCTCTGCTAATGATATTGTCCAGCACCTGGTACTGGGAAACCTATTTCCTTGGATACCATAACTAACAGTTAACTATCTGAATCAATGCTTATTGATTACCCCATTGCCCATGTATTTAATTGTCTTTTGAAGCTGTCCAAGCTGGCAATTGCCTTTTTATTCTGAGGTAGTGTATTTTTCTTCTAATTCATATGTATTTGAATTTTGAATTTTCATTTTAAATCCTACAACGTATTTGTATTATTCATGCATTTTAGAAATCAAAATAAATACTTGGAAGAGCTGGTTCAAATCTTCCATGCCACACAAGTTTCAAAGGAAATGTGATTTGAGCAGTACTGTTTATTATTAACCTGTATCACTGGACTGATAAAGGAATAGCATTTATATATTATGTTTTATTGTTAAAATGCAAAGTATGTTTGGATTAAAGTCATTCAATATTTAATTCTGAAATATTAAATATTTGCTGAATAAAAAATAATTATAGACAATAATGCATGATTATTATTATATTGCTTTCTATATGCTCCACAAAAATAGCCTGTTATGCTACTGGATCTCTTTAAAGCAGCAAAAATTGGTGCAGTGTCAGCATCTTCAGACAGTGTAACACATAGAATGCCACACAAGAATGATAAAACTTTTTTTTTTAACTTTAACGCAGTCTCTCAATTTCTGATGCTACAAATTTCATTTTATTAGTTCAAGCGTAAAAGTTTTGACATCAAACAGAAGTTTGGTTTTGAATATAAAAATTAATCATATGAATAACCTAGTAGATTACTAGAAATAAAGGAAGATCTTCCTATTAATAGATGGGGAAAGAAGCAATTCCTATCCCATCTACACCTCTAAACATTTTCTGAGGGACCTTCCAGAAAAGATTTTTTTGGAGGAGTCCTGTGAAGGAATGGATTGGTAACGGCTGCTTCTCCCCTTCCACTAACAACATCCCTCAAATACCTTATTTATTATATAGAATTGATTAGGACAATGCTTTAATTATGCTTTATGACCTTGATGCTGTAAACTGTTATGAGTCATTTAGAATTTGCAATAAATACACACAGAAAATAAGTAGGCAAATAGCTCCTGTAGAAAGATGGAAGATTTTGGTTTGCAAAATACAAAGTCCAAATGCTATACCTCATTACCCTGAACTTTATGTCAACAATTAAAACCTCCTCTTTCAGAGTTAGTGTGAGTGGGAAAAAGAAATATTGCTAAGTAAGCTCACTGGATAATTAGATGGGTGGCATATAAACTTAATTAATAAAATAAAAAGTAGTGTAAGAAAATGGGAGGCAGGAGATAGATCAAATCAGAGACTGTTTGTTTACTGCAGACAAAATGGCAACAAGGCTTAAGAACCCAAAAGCTATCTGGTGTGGAAGGAGTTAAAAAAAACCTGACAGAAATAGAGGCAAAACAATGCAGTGAAAGTCAGCAGGTAGCAAAAGCGAGGAGAGAAAAGCAAAAAAGGGTAATAAAGCAGAGAGCCCAGTAGGCTGGGTATAACTGGGCACAAGGGAAGACAGCCGGCAGCACAAATAAATGAGCAGCAGGCACTGGGTGATTAGGAAGATTCTGAGCAAGTAGACGTCAGATCCTGAAGAGAACAACAGTCGGAGCCATCCCTGGGAGCGACAGGAGCTCTAGAGCAACAACCCAGATCAGCATAATAAAAGATAAAGGCAATGACTGGGAGCAGAGCAAGAGCAAATTGATTGGAGGTAACATTCAGAGCAGTGAAAAGGGCAAGATATGGCTAGGGTTAATCATAAGAAGAGGATCATGAAGGATGGATGACTGGGTGGGTGGGTGGACAGATTGGTGGCAAGAGATAACAAGAGATAACAGAACAAAAAGCTCCAGAGGATGAAAAAGGAGGTGGACAGGCTGGGTTGCAACCAGAGAGGAAAGGTAGAAGAGAATATTTAAGAAATAGAGGGTACCAGTAGAGAGGGACACATTTGTTGTTTTTCAACATAGACCCCTTTTGAGTTAAAAGGAAGCTGTTTTTCCCCCCTCTTGCTACATGAGTTGTTTTCCTGTAAAAAAAGTTGTTCAGAACAACAGGTTTAAATGACCTCTTTGTATAAAAGATCAACAGAAATTTCAGTCATTTAAAGACTGTGAACCCTGGAGAAGAAGCCAGTTTTAGAGATACTTCTGGATTTAGAGAGTGCAGATATGTAAGAGAAAGGAAAGTGCTAATTCTCAGGACAAATCTCTCTGAAGAAAAAGAGAAAGGAAGAAAGAAGATTCACCCCATTAATTTCTAAAGTGCTGTTTAAAGGTATTACTCCTACGGGAAGAGACAGTCAAACATTGCTGTTTGAACAATATTAGTGATAAATCTCTTTATTGATCCACATAATGAGGTGCTTTTTTATGTTTACTGGATTTTTCTGACAGGGTTTGGGAATTGCTTTCTTTTTAGCCCAAAACAAATGGAGACATAGTCCCAAATTTCCTAGCATAACAAGTGTTGAGAATTCAATAGCATTCTAAACAACTGTTGCTCGGGATAAATCCTGTCTTTAAATACTGTATCCTCAATTCCATTTTTTCTACACAAATATTACAGATTGAGATATTTTGTGCCAGCACTCATACTAAAGTCTGTTTTACATTCTTTAGCATTTCTTCATAATACCGAGTTCCCCTAGTTTGTTTGCTGGACTGCTAATTAACTTATATGCCTTCATACCTGTCTTTGGAGTCATCCAGGGCATGGTTGTTTCAAAGGTGCTTTCTTTTAAGAGGCATCTGGACTTTCTGGCTTTTCTTTGAAGACATTTTGCTTCTCATCCAAGAAGCTTCTTCAGGTCTGAGCTGAAGAAGCTTCTTGCATGAGAAATGAAAGGTCTTCAAAGAAAAACCAGAAAGTCCAGATGCCTCTTGACAAAGCATCTTTGGGACTTTATACCTGTCAGTCTCCAACAAAAAGGACACCGTGAGAATAAAATTCATTATTCATATAGCTTTTTCATGGTGTACAGCTTGTGTCCCATGTTTAACTAAAGTAATTACATATTTTCCAATGAAAAAGAGGGGAAAATTAGAAGTTAGAACCTCATTTTTAGCCCAGATTATCAAATGGACATTGTATAGACAAGCTATATTGGGGCCAAAGCTTAAAACATTTGAGATGCTGAGATCCCTGATAGGAATTCGATCTAGAGAGAGATGGGAAAAAGAAATGAATTTAAAGAAGTAACAAAATAAAATAAAGAAATATTTCTTGTATAAGCCTTTTGAAAAGCACCATTGGGACAATGTTGATGACTGAGAATCTCCAGTGACACAATTGAAAAATTCTTGTGAATATGTGACATTTTGAAATAAGTTGTTTTATTCTCCACGATGCTTCTCACCAGTTAAGTATAGAAAAGATCAGGAAAAAGCACATAATTTATTGGAAATGGCAAACAAAAGAACACAAGAAATTTTTCTACATTTATATCATTCATCCAGTCGACATTGTGGCAATAAATCCCATATGCAGACAGACTTTATTGTTGGCACAAGAATGACTGCAAACTGTGGAAACATTTCATGTGGTCATGAATGGAACACATTCCATTAATAATATATTTACAAACCACAATGCATGATGCAAACAGTGAAAATCCACTCATAAATTATCACAAGGATAGTTACTGCTATACATGCTATAAATAACCAGCGCAGAAAACTACAGGGTTACACTCAGTTCCTTCAGCGCTGAGATATGTCCTGGAGCATTCCACAATATTAGTTATTAAAGCAGTTTAAGTGGAACTTCACTGTTTATACTAAAGTATCTCATATTATGTTTCATAAAATATATATTTTAATTCATATTGCTGGAAACTATTATTTGAAATATGTCAAATAATTTGATTCTTTGTTTTTTATAAATTATTGAGAAATTTGCCACTATTTTCAAGAATAATGTTGGTTTACTCTTTTAAAAATTAAAGATATTGCAAATGGGAGCATAGATTCCTAAGAATCACACACACCTAGCTAAAAGTTGCCAGGCACAAACAACCAGAACTGCTCCTTGAATGGATCAATAGGTTTCTTTGTTGTTGATCATCAATTTATAAGAATTTCACCAGACTGACTGTCTTCCCATATCTTCCCATATCAAATGTTTGACCTCAAATTTTTTCACCCCCAATGAACTCTAAGACAGAATATCTTTTAATTCCAAATCCCAAATGGGGTCTCTTCTCTTTCAGTTGTTTGTTCCACCACATAGTTATGTATGCGTATTAGACCTTATTAAATATTTTGTATTACTTATTGTGCTGTAAAACTTTGGTGGGTATACAAGACAACATAAAAGCATACAAACTGCATTTTACTATTGAAAATCTACGGGTCAAAAGTGGGCAAAAATGTCTGCATTTGGAGAATTGTGGAAAATGCAAACACTTATTTATGGAGATAGCTGCCTTTCAGCACTATATATTAACAGAAATAAACAGAACATATATTTGATAAAACATCAGCTTTAACAAAAACAAGCATGATGAAAACACCTATTATTTTTACTTTGTACTCTTGCTTCTATACTTATTGGAACTAAAGATCTTTGACCTTAATCAAATTATATAATATAGAATCATAAACTCACAGGAAAGATTTTTGGGAAGATCACCTACTACATTACATTCAAGAATCTCTATCAATTCTTATTTTACCTTAAGAATTCTTATTTTAAATTATTATAGAAAGGTTTGGATTTTTAAACTTAATCTTTACTTCAAAGCAAATGTACCAAAGTAGTTTCAAAGAGTTTTCATTTCTATTTTTGAACTATACCTTTTCAAATAGGGTCTAGTTTCCATCAAAAAGAGAGGAATTAATTTTAAAAAAGCTTAGTTGTAACCATTTGATTTAACACTATCAGCTTCACACTTTATAATAACCCCCCCTTTGAGAGCTATAACATGATACTGCCTTATGCAACTGAACCCATATTTTAGAATACCTGACCTGATTTTGCTGAGAAGATATTCGACAATTTTACAGAGAGCTCAAAACTATCATAAGCTTAAAATGCTATTTTATGATTTCTTCACAGCCTGAAATTCTTCTTCATTTATACTCTGCCCTGTTATTTCCTCATGAAATTCCTGAACATTTGGTTAAGATAAGTATCTCTCACAGGAAAATTACCAAATACTATTTCAGTAAATGTAAGAAGTGTTCAAAATCAGTTACATTTCTTCTCACTGGGGTTCAGTTGGAGTTCCAGGTAAAAAAACACACTCCACTATCCAGTGATATTTAAAAGCTTTAAAATATATTTTAGCATTTATTATAGGTAGAGATTGTGAAAAGCTATTATAACTTCACTTAAAAAGGTAGAATTCCTAGGTTTATCCTGCCTAGAACTTTTGGATGTAGTCAGCAATTTTTATTTTACCTTGTATGCTTCAAAGCATTTTTGCACAAAGGAAACATTTTCTGATTGATTCAATTTAATAAAGAGAAATACAGTTGACTATGACTCAGTTCTAGCTAAAAAAAATCAGTTGGATTAAAATGAATTAAAATATTAAAACCCCTCCAATACTTTACTCTAATACCTTGTACAGAAACATGTAATAAAGCACTTAAAAGCTTATCTCACTACAGCATGGGCATTTAAAATTAAAAGCTAACTATAAAATTCTGTTGAAGTAATGCTGCTGGAAATGTATTTGTCTTGTCAAAGCATTTTTGGTTCATTAGAAATCAGAAAGTTCCTTTAGAGTGTCATGAATGCTGGCTGAGATTGTAGCATCTCTCATTCAAAGCAACATCTCGACTTGAGGACCCAACAATGCAAAGTAACCTCCTTCAACATAACGCTTTCAGTGTCTGGCCCATTCCTTGCCTCATTTCCTTCCATTTTAATCAGGAATGGTAAATTTCCAGCCAGATTTTTTGAATAAGTTCACAGCTATGCTTTTTTAAAAAATAATTATTACAAAGTGAAAGCTAGGAGTCTAGCTTCAGAAGCCTATTTCTGAAAGAAATAGTATTCTCCAAAAGGATTTAATTTGAAATCTTTCCAAGCAACACGAGTTTGCCTCAAGTATCGTATTTGTATTCTAATGTAATAATAATTCATAATTCTTCTGAAATTGCTTTTCAGCTCTTCACATAAACTGTTCAAGTTTTATTCACTCAGGAACAAGAAGATTCAGTGTTGAACCTGAGGGATTTATTAGGAAGCATTTAATGTTTTCCCATCACCTGGGAAATAACAGCTGTCAATGAAACTCATTGCAATATTTTCTTCTTCTGTCCATAAATTTGTGTACAACAGACACACATCCTGTTGTCATATTGTCACTTTAAATTTGAATCACATAACAACCCACTTCCACCTATATTAAAATACATGCCCTCCATCCTTTAGATGTGTAATTGGATTCTGAAAACCAAACATTAACAATAGTTTGTTGAAATCAATCTAGTCCTTATTGTATTCCCAATCAAGGAAGGCACTAGAAACAAGTGTCTGCTTTGTTCCATGGTATAATGTGGAATGATCCTGTGAATTTGCTTGCTGTTGTTTTGGGGGAATAAGAGGTAAGAGATTTCCTTATCATCTATCACCATCGCTTGTTTGTTACTACTAAAAGACAAGAGAACTACTTTTCCTTACAGTTGTCTCATTGCCAATTGAACAGGCCAGGTTACTACTCCTGCCATTAGATCAACAAGGAAGGTTATGAACTAAGTATATAAAAAGAGATGGACAGTTATGTCAGCCAAAGAAGACTTCTCAGGCCAACAGTATTCATTTGTATTTGACATGCACATTATAAGTACTGTAACATATTTCTCAGCCCGGAATGATCAAACTTGGCAACATCACTAATATTTCTATATGGAATAACTTCAACTAAAGATAAGCTTTATTCAAAGTTAGACATAAAATAGTGTACTTCCCATATATTTTCAGGATGAAAACAACAAATCAATATATTTCAAAGGAAGTTAAACTTGAAAGAGCTTTGTTCAGAAGAACCAGATTTCCTGCATTTTAATAAGTTACAAGAAAAACTTATATGGAATGTAGAATTCATTCCTAAACATCATGTATCAATTGCTGAAAAATATGACCAATAATTCACTATTTCTGGAAACTACAAAACCAGATATATGAATTCTAGAACTTGCAATATAATTGTACTGTACTTAGATTCAATCTGGGTCAGTCACTGGGACCAGAGGTTTACTTTTCCAAGATTTTGGACTTGTGCTGAAGCCCATCTAGAGAAAAGTTCCCTGAAGATGGGCTTCGAGTCTCAGAAGAGTAAACCTCTGGTTCCAGTGACAGACTCAGATTGAATCTTGCAACATCATCCTGGGACACGTATATTTGCCTTCATTCATGTACTGTGCATAGTTTCAGTGGGGGTTGAAAAGTTTTTTAAAAAAGAAGGTATTTTTTATGACATATAAAAATAAATCTCTCGAATGAATCTTATTTTGTAGTCTATGCATGTGTATGAATAAAGTTGCATCAAAGACTTATTTTAAATAAAACCCTGCTTGTTCTATTATATTGGCACCTAATCCTAAAAATGATAGATATTTCAAATGATATTACATTGCATCACATTATGAAATGAAAACAATCAACTGAATTCTGTGTCTTCCAGTTGCATGCTTTTCAGGCAAGAAATCTGAGAAAGAAATTTGTGTGGTCTGATAGCTTTATATACTAAGGGTATATAAAACATACTTCACAATATAATGTATGAAAACTTAATATCATATTATCATGCATTATCATAATTCAAGAATTAACATATTTGATATGTACTTCTAAAAATCAGTTTCTACCTGCTTATAAAATATGCTTTCAGCACTTTTTATTCATTGTAATTTATTTCAAAGTCTTTCAGAAAAAGCAGACTGTGAGATGTAGAACAGAGTAATGTGAACATTAAATCATCATTAAATTTATATTAAGAAACTGAGTTATCGGGTGTAGTCTTCAGACTCTGTTTTAAAAACAGGCTTATTTGCAATTTGACTGAAGATTAATCTGAAGATAAGAAAACATTAGGTGTTAAATATAAAATGTTATTATGTACAAAATACAGTGTTTATTCTAAAATAGGAAAGGGAAATTTCTGTCATTTCAAAGGCCTTGGACACACTTCAGATGTGAAGCCAGTTTTCCCACTTATTTTATAATTTAATTTATTATTTCTTTTTTTAAAAATTTAGGTTCTATTTTTAATATTAGCTCAGACACCTTTTTCATTGTTATTTCTCTACTACAGTTTTCCTGTCTACTTTTTATAAAATAGGCAGAAAAGCAAGTGAAAAGGGACATTACCAGAAAAAGAAGGGGAAAACTCTTTTATTTTTGTGGGAGAAAGTGAATGAGAGGGTGAGAAATGATGTGCAATGGAGGTTTTAAACCTGTAAATTTTAGTCCCAGCACTGAGGGACTGCGGTTTGGCATCTTCTGCCATATTTCTTATCATGCTATTTAAAGCATTATAGATCCAGTCCTCCCCCCCCCCCCCAGTACATTGACAAGAATATCAAACAATACAATCAGCAGCCTTTTTCTGTCCTTCTACAGGTTGATAAATAAATATCAGCAAACTTACCAGTTGTATCTCTAAATTGCTATCAAGAACATATGCAAGCACCAGGGGTGGGCTGCTGCACGGTCGCAGAGATTCGGGCGAACCTCTTGCTCTGAGTTCTGGCTGGGCCCGCCCACCTGCCCTTGCCCTAAGTTATCGCTAAATAACTCACCCTTCTGCAGTCCACGCTGCTCAGGTGAGCTCCGTGCCACCCCTGATGTACTCACTGGAGCTTTTTCCATCATCAGCTGCCTCTCTTTAGCTTCACACAAGCCCCAAAGCGGTGCGTGTGAATGAAGCAAGCACGCTCACAAATGCGTACACGTGACCAGCGAACCTCTTGCTAAAGCAAGAGCAGCCCGCTTCTGGCAAGCACCCTCCCCATATACTAATTAATGTAATCTGTCCAAGAAGATTATATAAAATTTGTTGCTTTGTGTAAGAAGCAATGTGAAAAGTAACTTACAGTATGTATAGTGGAGGGTTGGGGATATTACTCTTACCTTCAACATGGTACAAATTAGCACAAATTAATAAAGCAGCCAGATCTGTATCTGGTAATGATACCCTTTTCTATGACTTCCTGCATATAACTCTAAAACTGTTTGTAATGAACCTATTCATGAACACTTTTAAAACTGTATGTGTTACCGGGTAGTGTTTATAATGTGGTAGAAGACAAATTGGATGAAAAGATTAGCACTAATAGCCACTGCCCTTGATTGTAACTGTGTACCTAAAAATGGAATTACAAGATTTTGTGCTCATTAAAGTACACAATGTCCAAGTGATTTTGGACTCTTATCCAATCCTCATAGCATCTATCAAAAACATTGGCTGTATCAACCTTTCTGCTTTTACTCTAGTGAGGAAAGGCATATTCATTATAATTTAATCTTGGTGCAAGAACATCATACTCACCAAGTATATTTAACCTCAAGACCTCGTAAAAATAAAACCTGATACTCTTGTTTCATTTCAAAACTGAAAAATCAATGCTCATTTATCTCCATGTGGAGTCATTTTTTATTATTGTTGATTATTCTTGACTCAGACTTTTCCCTGCAAGATATTATGAGAGAAGTACTTAAACTATGGAAAATATTTCTTAATCAAAAATATTTTTTCTCAAAGCAATCTCTCAAAAGCCATACATTTGGGAATTAGGCATATTAAAACTTTTGCAAATATCCCAGTTTGGATTCCTGGCATGTGGCGTCTTAGGTCTGTCCAAGGACGTTCAGATGCTTCCCCTCCACCCCCACCCCTCAGGCCTTCAGAAGAGTTTCAAGTAACATGACTGTCTTCCTGCCCTTCAACTTGAAGGGAACACAGAGTACAGATGCTATGCTCTGAACTCCTGATGATCCTATGCCATACAAAAAGGAAAAAAGAAAAAGGAAGGCATAAAGTCCATAGCTTGGCATTTTGCAGGCAGATTGATCTGGAGCTGAAGAGAAGGGAGAAACTGACAAAATATTTAACAACTTCATGCCACTGATTTTGTTTGGCTCCTGAAATGGAATTGAAAATCATTTAAGTTTGCATTTTGCTGAAGCTTAGGAGTCAGAAGAAAGAGACATGAATTTCCCCTCATGGAGATATGGACTCCCAGTATCTTGGTTCAACCCAATGAATTATTTTGCAGCAGTTTCAACTTCAGTATGCCTGGGCCGAAAATAAATCAGTTGAGTTCTCCAATATTACTAATATTGTAGAAAGTAGACGTCTGGAGCTGCTCTCTTACTTGGCACATAATCTGATGTGGAAGAGTCTTGAAGCCCTTTGAAAATTACTGCCAGTCAGAAGACAACAAAAAGGCATCTTGTGACCATATAAGGTTCTCAAAACTCCTGGAAACACAATACTGACAGGCTAAATACATATTCCCTCATATTTGGTTTGCAACAAGGTTTACCAAATCTGGACTTCAAGAACAGATGATAGCAAAGTTAGTGTTTGCGCTCTCTCTCTCTCTCTCTGCCTCTCCCTTGCCCCCCCTCTCTCCTACCAACTAATGAATGGATTTTTGTAGCCCAGGTATGAAAGGGCTAGCAATATGCTAAGAATAAAAAATGAACAAGGAACTAAATTAATAAGTTAAGATATAGATGCAATCTGTATGGGTGAACTCCCTGAAACAGTTTTGTGAATGCAGACATTGCACAATTATCAAAGCAGAACAAGCAGTTAGAACTTAGCGTGTTAAATGTACAATCTATGGCTGAAGATTTGTAAGTTAAGAGTCAGGCCTTTCTAGTTTTCAATCATTCCAAAATTCTATAAATCTTGGTCATAGTACTAAACCACCATCTTGCTAAAAGAGGTGCAAAATATGTGCCAATTCTTTTTTGCTGGAAATCTCCCAATTTTTCCAATTTGACCTCCAATTGATATCTCCTTTCTGTTAAATTTAAGGCAAGAAAAGAAATTTGTTCCAAAGCACCTTAAGCATAATGACAGTTTGTAAAAAATGCTTCTAAAACGTGTGTCCCACTAAGTGCCATCAAAAATGTTTCTTTGTCTTTGTTATATAATTGTCAAAAGACTTTCATTTTATATAAAAGTACTAAGGCTTTTTGAACAAGGGGTGAAATCCAATCTGGCTTTATACTGATGGTATTGCTTTCCTCAGCAGAAGTTAAAAAGAAAAAGAAAAAAGGCAACCCCTCCATGCTTTGCACCTCCCACCCATTTGCCCTAAAGAACAACAGAGGACTTACAAACTTGCTTAGACTTTTAAAACATGTTAATATCTACTCTTTAGTAGAAATCTCTTTGTAGTATTAGAGGTTAAGAACTAACAGTTTTTGCTCAATTGCTTCCTTCACTACTTGCAATGTCTGTAAACCTCTTTGTTTTCACTTAGATCTATTTTCATATCTGAAGACAGATCATAAATCTTATCCTTTAAATAGATTCAGTAAGCATTTGTTTGTCTTCTTTCCCCAAATTAAATTATATGCACTTATTGGAAAAGGTTACCACTTCAACTTGCTCTTATTCAAAAAAATAACTTCTGCCACTGGGTAACAATTACCAGTACTATAAATACTGTTTTAGTGAACTGTGAAGAGGTGCGATAGAACAAAATGCAGTCAAATCCCAGGAGTAAAAACTTGAGGTCCTGTGATCAGTAAAACTACCCTGTTACCATCCATGAAAATGGATTGAGAATGATTTCTCCTTCCCTGTATTAAAGAATCAAACTTTAGTTAAGTCAGGCTCAGTCCATAAATGGATACTGGTAATTATGGATATAGCTTTTTGTTCTTTCTTTCAGGTAACTTGTTTCCCCCCATATTTTGAAACTCAACAACTACCCTAATCAGAAATAGCTTTTAGGAGACTGATTAGGAATTCATTCTGTAAAATGAAAAAAAAAGTAGATTAAGAAATGATTTTGCGAAAGCAATAAACAAGAAAAGTGAATATTTTTGTTGTTTGAGACAGACTTTTCCAAGAACAACTGATGCCCAGGTTATGGAAGCATTTTTGTTGATAAATCATCAATGACAAGTGATTAGAGGATCTGTTGGAAGGGCTAGAGAAAATTGCCAGGAAAGCATTTAAGGATGTTGTTGAAAATTTTCTTGCCAACTACAGAGCACCAAACTACATTTAGTTGGTTGACAAATTTACAACAAACCAGGCCATGAAGTGCAACATGTCACTGAAGATTCATTTTCATTGATACATGGACTTTCCTAAAAAATCTAGGTGCACTTAGTGATGAATATGGTGAAAGGTTTCACCAGTACATTGCCCCAATGGAAAATGGCATCAGGGCAATTGGAATCCATCAATGCTGGCTGACTATTGTTGGACACTGCAGTGAGATGAATCAGTCACTGAGTATAAACAAAAATCAGAAGCAAAAGAGTTTTAGCTGTTGAATCTCTGCAGAAACATTATGCAATTAAATATGGTATAGTCATTAAAAGTTAATTTCATATTTCTCAAGATTCTTATGTGATACAGTCATTCTGAAATTTTATTTGTGTAAAATAAAAGGGATCTGTGAAGGGATCTATCATAATCACCAAGTTTTCCAGGAAGCAAAAATTTGGGAAAAAATTGTTGTCCAGTGAAATCAATATATGACTCAAGTAGTTCTGCTCAGAGCAGCCAGAGCTCTTTTATCTCATCGTGGGGAAAACATTTGAAGAATATTCACATGTGACAGAATATCTGGTTTTAAATTCCATCTGAGAATATTATAGGAATGCTCAATATATTCAAAACAATTCAAAATTCAAAATACACTCAAAAATGCATTCTGGTACTCATGACCAAGTAATATTTACTTTTTAAAAACTTGACATTTGAACTCCAAATACTATTTTAATTGGGTAAAGCTATATGGTACTCCACAATTAAATTTTCCTTACTTTATGTGCTGTACTAAAGCCCTGCTCTCTGTCTCTATCAAATGAGGAAATGCAGGGAACATTCATGCCACAAGAGGAAGCAAACCAGGTTTTCTGCGGAAAGTCATTGCAAGGGAAAGCATCACTGGGATACACTGAACTCCTGTGCCAATCTATACAATTAGCTTTCTCTTTGTTTAGTCCAGAGTACAGGAACAAATATCACTGGCAGTCAAAGTATGCCAAACACCTCATTCTGACATTTCTGGTAATTTTGCAATTATTCTTTTTTCTAAACACAAATCAGCTATTTTCTCAGTCTGGTCAAACAGTTTATCCATCAGCCTCCAAAGTAGCAAATGAAATGGAAAGGTTTCTTCTTTGTTTTGAAAACCAAAAGTTAGATCTAGCTTGCTGAACTAAATATTCTTCTTTATAAAGCATCCTTCAAATGCAGCTTTTAAGAAAAAAAAATCCTCAAGTAAATTACTGAGTTTAATTATAATTATCTATAATATCTGAGCCACTAAAAAGCAATTTTTACATAATAAACAACTCTATACTTGCCAACAGAAAACAGAAAACATTGCACTAGTTCAAATTCAAGAACAAATACAAAATATATAGAACCAAGTTGGCAGACGGAAACATTTAATTATGCAGTCTGCTTCCCATCATAGTTTTATATTTAAAAATTGCATATTGGATTGGGGGATCATGTTGAAATGAATAAGACAGTTAAGTGCAGGATTGATGAAAGAAGAACATCCCAAGCTGGACAAGGGTACCGTCTATGAGTGGAGTTTTTGGAGTTAAGAATGTTGATGGATCCCAGGTTCTGGCCTCACACCAAAGCCCACTCCACTTACAAAAGCCTTGGAGATAGTCTTGTTCAACCAGGAGCTCCCCAGAATTATGGGGTTCAATTTCTAGAACTGTAAGAATTGGCCATCCTGATGGAGGAATTCTGGTACCTGATACTGCATCTGAAGACTGACAATAGTAGAGAAGACTGCTGTAGTTCGTCAACTAACTCTTTCCCCAAAAGCCTTAACTGAGGCTGCTCCAACTTGCTGTCCTTAGACAGGAAAGATGTCTATTTTGGTATTTCTAAATCAGAGATTCACTCAAATGTAACAGTTAATTAGATGCAAATGAAGATAAAAATGTGACAGTTACATTTTTGAGTATGAGCAGTCTTTAGAAAGGTGATAAATTTTTATTCAAGCTTCTTAGAAGAGGCTTATATTTAATGATAATTAATCAGACAGACTCTTTTCTGCAATAACAAAGCAGTTATATTATTGAGTGACAGCACCTGCTTCCTTTCGTGTACAATATGACAGGAAAAGAAAAACATGTAATGTAACAGAAACATTTGATTGAGTACAAATTGAGTACAAATTTACATCCATTTTACCTGATTATAAAATACATGCAATAATACTTCTTTTCTGTAATTAGAATTATTTAGAAATAACTATTTCAGTTCTTAATCAAAAGAAAATATTTTAACTATGGTATCACTAAAGAGAATTGTTGCACTAAATATAGAGTTTGTCCATCTTATAACAGAAGCTAAAGTTAAGGTACAAACTTGTAATTAATTATTGACACTTGCTGTATAGAGATTAAATAGACAAATAAATAACTGTAAAAATGTGGTTCAACACCTAAGTTTTGTAAAGTGGCTAATAATATTATTTTCAATTAACTGTGATGTTGAAACATTACTGATGTGGTAATTTCATCCAAGCAAAGTAATAGAAATTTTTTAAAAAGTCAAATTAGAATAAAACAAATAAATGCCTCATCCTGTATAATTGAGGTAGAAGTGGGAATGTTCAAGGAGTTTTTAACCTTTACTTCCTCAATTAAATGTGGTCATACTCTCATCCTTATCTTTTTTGCAAGGATCATTCTTTATTATCTGCAGTTTCACTTTATCATTTCACCAAATGTCCTGCTCATACTTCCCACATATAACTTCATACATAATATACTGTATATATAATTCTAATTCAAGCAGCTTCCATTCTCCTTCCTTACAACCAATTTCCCTTAATTTTGTTGACAAATTAATCTATCTTCTAATATTTTTTCAAGACTCATATTTTTTTCTTCTTTAATCAATCCATTATAAATGTAGTTTTACTTCTTTTCCTGCTACACCCATTTCCCCCCAAGATCAACTCTTGAAAGTATCAGACAAATATTTGCCCCATAATTAGAACCTTTCAGCACCCTTTATTCTTCATGTTTCAATCTTTCATCATAAATAGTCAAACATGTTTTTCAATACATTCCTTTCCCAAGAATAGACTTTTACTTTAATCACATATTCATTACAGTAAACAGCCATTTAATAAAAAAAAATCTTATTGTCAGAGTACTGAGTTTAGATTTTAAATGTCAAGCATCTGGCTGAAGAAAATTATGACTTTGTGTGGAAAACTGTTACTATATCTTCATGAGGAAAATACAAAGCTTGGATCATGAGACATAGACTGTTGGCAATCTTGCCTCCCAGTTGCTAGACTGACTAAATATCTGATTAAAGACATTTTTTCCCCAGGCTGTTTGCTTACTAGAGATCTTAATGACATTTACAAGCAGGAATGAACAGATATACATCCCTAAATTTCAACAATTTTTTTTCATGTCAAAGACTTTCCATAACAACTGATTCAATATTTGCACCATTAGGGTAATGGAAAATTACTTGAAACATTTTTATTTACCTGTTTATTTCTGCCTTACTATTGTTACAAAGCATTTAAAGTCAAACATATTGAAAAAAGAAAAGAAAACTTGGGCCAAGCAGTTGAATGTGGTTCAAGACATAATAATAAAGCAGAAAGATTTGGTGCTATTTGCTCTTCTCTCTTACATCCTAAGGAATTTATTTTGATCAAGTATTGTAGAAAGAATCCAGTAGATGGTTTGCCAAAGGAGTCACATGTTGCAAGTGTAAAGCAAATAGAAAGCGACACAATAATTGGGCCTGAATTGAATTACATAAAAATTTTACACAATTTACATATTTGTCTTAATCTTCTTTATGCACCTCCTCTACAGGCTGATATATGCTTCAAAGGAGAAGCAGAAAACTATGCAGATGCATTTAGACAATGGATGGACGTACTTCAATGCTCATTATCTAGTATTACAGCTTCATTGAATAAGAAATCATTCAAACTGACTCATCTACATTGTGGACCTAAATGTTCAAAGCTACTGTATATACTATCTTATCAAAATCAGAATAAATATTTAGGATTCTCTTACTGTCTTTGCTTAGATGTTAAAAGATAAGTTTCTCCATGATATTATTTATTTTTATATTAGGTTTGTCTAATGGGTAATGATTGTATAATATGGACAGCATCACAGACAGCAAGAGAATACTGAAATCTGTTTTGTTTGGAGTCAGCTCAGTGGTATGCCTAGTTTAGTATTATTTACACTGATTGGCAGCTACTTTATAGCATGTGGAAGAGGAAAGATGTTTCCCCCCACCCCGTCTCATCTGGAGACATTACTTTCATAGTTAATACTGAGTACTATCTATGCTACTTTGCTCTTCCCCCCTCCTGCCCCTACTGACTTACTGGATAACCAGTAAGAGATTTGCATTTATTAAAAAAAATAATGAACCCATCAATTTGAAATCACAGGCTTAGAAGCCTTGACTATTGGTGAACTGAGCATGTACTGATCCTTGTTTTTGATTAAAGTAAATCAGCTAAATATATTTTTCAATCTATAACCATAATATACACAAACAAGTGATATTACTTTAAATTTTAACAGCTGGGGTGTTTTAAATAGTAGATGTCTAAAACAAAGTCATACTACTTTCCTTTAGATACCTACTACTGGCTTTGTAGTATCTACCTATTATCAAAACTAGGGGGAAAAAACTCCACCACAAGACAAGCAGCAAATCAAAACATATGTAACTGAAGATGTTAAATTAAATGTTGAATTAAAGCTGAAGATAATCCTAACATGCAATGAAATGTAAGCAGAGATATGAAAAACAAAAACCCTGGATCACTGGATCATCCCAGGTATGAAAAGAAACTTTTCCTAAATATATTTGTAAACTGATCTAAAGACACAAGGCCAATTGCTTTTTTTCTCTAGCTGTGAAATTGCTACCTTTTAATTCAGAAAATCATATACAAATAGATTTAACATGCATAGAAAATGATAATCTTGTTATATTAGATGCAAAATTGCTTGCACAGTATAACATATTCGTATCCTGATCCATGCTGTTTGCTGACATGAAATAAAAATGATCATAATAAAACCAACCATAGTAATTTTCTATTTTTCGTGATATAATCTTGAAAGTGGTAACTACTTTGCCAAATTTGTAGTATTTCAGCAAAAACAATATAGTACGGTAGACACAGATTATAATATGGTGATTATATTATTTGCTACCATAATTCTGAGATCAAGTCTTCAGAAGCTATAGCACATATTTCAGCACTTTTCTTTTTGGAAAAATTGTTACCCTTATATTCATTACTGAATGACAAATTATTGGGTATAAAGATAATATTTTTTCAACCTAAATGTTTTTTTATATATAATACCTAAGCTTTCTGAATTGCAGGATATTTATATCTTTTGGCAGATCCAAAGGGAAAGGGAACATATTTTCATTATGAAAATGATGTTTAATATTTAATTTTAGCTACTGCAATTATGTTTCAATATCTGCTATTTTAGTATATATCAAACATAATTTTTATTATTTTCCACATTGTCTCTAATAAATAATTTGCAGGTGAGCTCTAGTTCAAGCGTCTCTGCAAAAAGGAACACAGCTTCCCTATTAGTTTCAACTGTTACAGTTCAACCATTGTTTTATCAGCTTTAAATAGAGATGGGTGCGTTCATCTTGGCACATATCAGATTACCTTGGAAGTTAATCAAATGTTCAGTTAATTGTTGGCTCATGCCAGACAGTTCTTTGAACAGTCCCAGCAAAGCAATATTTTTTCTGCGGGTTATATTGAAGACTTGAAATTCCCTATAAAACCAGAATGGCAATAGATAAAAAGTAATTCAGTTGGTGAGCATCTGCCGGCTTTTTAAAGGACAGATCATAAACACAACTCCCTAGGCAAACAATGGGTTTTATTTTAAGAGTGTTGCCTAAAAGCAAGGAAATAGGAAAAGAGCAACGTTCTGCTTTTGTCAAAATGATTCAAGCAATATTATGGTATTGTGCTGCAATTATTTGTATACAGGTCAAGACATAGATACAAATGGGACAAAGCTTGCATCACAAGACCCTAATACAATATTCTTCATCTTGTCACTTCTGCAGACATCTCCGAGGATCAAAATTTCTTTTCCCTATGTCTGAGAATCAGCCCTTTAATTGATAAATTTTCAGATTTGATTGTAATCCAGTATAGGATTCAAGGGTTTTCAAAGCTTGTCTCTTATTTCAGAGAAGTATTATAAAGATTGTCATATCTTGAACCATTATAGCATTTCTAATCCTGAAGGAATGATGTGTCTTTTCTACTAACACAACAGATGAAACCATTGAAATTGATGTTAAGGATAACAGACATACAGCTACTAGATCTGAGCAGGAGGAAAAGAAAAAAATATCTGAATGACCACTAGGTGATAGCAAGTATATTTAAAAGTGAAACAAAAACTCTAGGTCTCTATTCTTCCCTAGTGACCAACCAGATTTTTGCAGTCCAAATACTATTAATGGTTTTTAAATAATGACGAATGCAAGAACTGAAAAGACATCAGTTCATTTGAGAGTGTGATATGTGTGGATACCTTTGGATCAAGAGGACGGATTAGAAGAAAAGTTTATAAACTCCATTAGTTGAATTCTTAGATTTTTTTCAGTGTTAAAAGACTCAAAATAGCTTCAAATATCTTACCCCTGCCATCAAGCTGTCACAGAAGACAAATAGATCCAAAGTATGAATGCCATTTTTTCTGATACCAAATCAGCAAAATATGCAAGTGAAAACAGAGAACAGCTAGCTACATCGATATCCCTTCATTAAAAACATCCATCTTAAAGAACCAGGCCTGTCAACTGAAAACTAGCTATAGGTTTACTACTGAAATCTACTTGCCATCACTCATAATCAAATTCTGTAGTCATGCAGAAAATATGGCACGCAAATCAGAAATCCCAGTACTTGCTAAATTATATAACCTGAAAGCATATTTCTGTATATAATTATTAACCTTATTAAATTGGTCAACTGCAAACCAGTGTACCAGAATATTCTGTAATTATGATATCTAAAATTTAAGAATTGATATGCTATACCCATATTTTTGGTGTCCATTTCTTTTTTTTAAGAATTGCCTTTTATCCTGGTAAGCAAATTTTGTGAATCCTGTAATTGTTTCACTGTGCCACTAAACTGTAACAGCAGACAACTGCAGAGTATAAGTACAAGGATGTGGAAGTGAAGCCTACGGTAGGGTTTTAATCTGTGTCTAAAGAATCCTGGAACAGGCGTGAGCAGACAGCTATCTGATCCTGAAATCTGTTGCTTATGATTACAGACATATAAAAGAATTGGAGTATCAAATAGAGATTCCATGGGAAGAAAATAGAATAAATGAAATAATATTTTATGCATTTTTTTCTTTTCAAACGATACATAAAATGGTTAAGATGTGAAATAAACTGGTCTATCTTTCATCCTAAACTGGGAAATAAATATACACACATCTGTTTAGTAAACAGTTACTAAATACTGATAATAACACAATACTAAAAAATGATAAAAGAAGCTTGTATTAATACAGAAATAAAACTTTCAATTTTAAGAAATCACAGAATGGTAATCCTGATAATATTCCAGATTCAAATCATATCCTTTTGGACAATGTGTATTCTTAGCCTTGTTCCTTGCCTTCTTTTTAAAATAAAAATCAAATCTTTCTTGGCTTCATGCAATGCGTGATAAAATCAAAAATATCTCATGGTGTTTTGTTTTACTAGATTCTAATATTTTCTTCTATTTTTAATATTGCTTTTCTGTCTCCCAACTCTCCTACACAAGCAAAAACTAAAACATGCTACATTCTTGTGAATACAGCAGCTTCTAGCTCTATGGCAATGAAAAAAAAATAAAGTAAAAAATTAGCAATAAATGTTAATTGTCTGAATAATCTATATTATTTTCAGTTATATACACCACTCTTGCTTTTATGGGTAAATGAAATATTATTTATTTGTATCGCTTTATTATTTTTACAAATAACTCAAGGTGACAAACATATCCAACACACCTTCTTCCTCCTATAATTCATTTTAACAAGTGACTGAAAATGTGCTGTCAATGTATGACACCTACTTTACTTTTTCCAAAGCTTCCGGCTTGCTCCTGTAAAAAAAAAAGTCCTATTGTTCCAGTTTTCTGAAAATGTTACTTCTCCAACATCAAAGAGGCATTCCCATGCTTTCTGTCTTTGGCTACGCTACTTAGTGATGAGCACTTATTTTGTGCTCATCAAGAATCTCCCTGTCCTCAGCAGCTTTCTGAAGGGACTTGATGGAAAGAGGTTACACGCGTAATCTACAATCAGCAGTGAAAGCAATCCATGCTGTGCAATCACTCCTTGTAATCCAAGAACTATCCTCCTTTGGCTTTAAACTAGCCAAAAGATAGGTTATTACGACAGGATATACACAGATATATTCCATTTTTCTCCAATCATCTATGTTTGATTTATTTTAATCTTTTGTTTTTACTATCTATATACTGACAAGGATTTTACCTCCACAGGGCTGAATATACATACATACATACGTGCGTGCGTGCGTGTGTGTGTGTGACTAACTTGAGGGACTGAAGCTATTCTCCAAAGCACCTGAGGTAGGACAAGAAGCAATGGATGGAAACTAATCAAGGAGAGAAGCAACCTAGAACTAAGGAGAACTTTCCTGACAGTTAGAACAATTAATCAGTGGCACAACTTGTGTCCAGAAATTGTGAATGCTCCAACACTGGAAGTTTTTAAGAGGAGACAGGACAACTATTCGTTTGAAATGGTATAGGGTTTGCCTCCTGAACAAGGGGGTTGGACTAGAAGACCTCCAAGGTCCCTTCCAACTCTGTTATTCTATTTTATGTATCTATTTGTTTGACTTACATCCACCACAATCAAAACAGAATCTTAGGGTTTATGTACATTCATAAAAAATCAATGAAATTTCCACAGTATAAAAGTAAAATAGCAAGCAATAAAACAAACATAAGTACACATTAAAAAATCCTCTAATCAGTAACGAATGGCATAAATTCATACCACCAAAGTCTCACCAAAATAATTTAGTCTATAATAAATTACATAAGGCCAATAGTGTGGGGTTGATCAAAATTCTGAAAGGAGTCTATTCCAAAGTGTTAACATAAACAGAGCATCTATGAGATTCCATCATCTTCCCCTACTTCTCTGGCCCCCATACAGCATCAGAAAGTTGGACACCTGTTCTATTAATAGTATCATAGGCAATTAGATGGAAGGATGGGACTAGAAAACGTAGTAACTGTGTGTTGTGCTTGTCTGATCAAACATTTTATGGGTAAAATGTCTCATATTCACGTAGAATGGAAAACTGTATGGACAAAATCCATTGAAGTGACAAAAACGATGCATTTATTTATATAAGAAATTTATTTGTCACCCATGTCAAGGCAATTCTGTCTCATGTGGGACACTGGAGAATCTTTGGATGCAAATAAAGAGAGAATTATTTATGAGTTTAACACTGCCATATACCCATTGAATATTTTATGACTATTGTAAAAATGATCCAAGTAAATTCTATTCACCAGTTCAGAATATCTGTTAAATATCTGTTGAAGGTTCCCTATCAACAGACCAAGACATAATAGGCAAGGGCATGAAAATGGACATGGAGGCAATTGTTCCATCTTTTGAACAAAGTACACCTTGAACAAATAAAAGCAAAATTTAGCTTTTTTTAGGAAGGCCTTTGTGAGTAAGCAGATACAGAAAATTGATATCTTTATTGTTTATTATGTTTATTATCACAATTTTATATTTTTAAATTATATGGTTTGATTCCATATACTGCCTAGAATCTCTGGAATTTATACAGTAAACGTATAAACCTTATAAGTCTTAACAATCAACCAACAAACCTCAATCCCTTTTATTTTACCAGACCCATATACTGGGTCAAGATGCTGTTTTAATACCCAGTACAGCCCATGGTTCACATATATACCTGGCATGTACAACTATATATTGGGTTATGATGCTATATCCCCAAATCTTGCAATACTGCACAAGACAGCAACTTTGGAAGAAAGAAGGATTGTAGGGGTTGAAAGGGGCCTTCCAACCCCTACTATACTCTAGAATGTCTGCCAAATTAGAGCTACATTGAACACTGATATACCCCTATTCCAGCAACAAGAAATAATGTGCTCTGAATTAATAATGAAACTTCAGTGAATCTCTAAACAGATGGAAAATAAATTGACAAGTTCTGAAAATGGCATATCTGGGATCCATGGTAATTTTAAAATTATGAGATCTCAAACTCTTCAATTTAATAACGATTTGTAAGCATGGAAGAGAATTATTACTTTGTTCTCATGAAATGACAATTAAGACCTTAGGAAAAAGAGCAAGTTCATGATGAACTCATAATAAGCCTGCAAACTCAACTATTTAAACTGTACAGGCATATTACCAGAAACAACTTAAAAATAATCAAATTACCTCTAGATGCAGAGAAACAAAAGCCTTTGCTAATTTACAAGGAAGAAGGTATTCAAGAAATCTTTTTATTGCCAACTGTTTTTAAACTTGAGATATTGCATGCTTACATTTCAAAAAGAAGAGGTAATCCTGCCAGGAAATTAGTTTCTACAATATGAAATCTCTGGGATGAATTTGAAACATTTATTCTCAAATCTACTCTTGCTATCAACTCAGTAAAAAAAAAAAGAAAAGATAAAAGGTGATTTTAATTTTATTCAGATGAAAAAATACTACCTACCTCACATATCATTTGTGCAAAATATTTATAGTAGCTAAAGTTAAATGTAGCTACTACATTTAGAACAATTTTAACATTTATTGAAATACATAAATGAAAACTTTTGGGAATCAGGAGAGAAAGGTAGAAAGTTTGTTTATTGTTTGAAGCAACAAAAACAACATGTTTATAGCTTAAATTCAGGCCAATGAAAGTCAGTTATGTGCTAAGACAAGACTACTAATTACCAGTTTTAAAATATTTATAAACAGTTTTACAAATTGGATGCATGTGTAACTGAGCAGCAAATAATTACTTTCTTGGGAAATAGTTGAAATGGAAATGTTTTCTCAGATTTGCCTGTCCATTAGGGAAGGTGGCTGTATAGACCATTCAAACAAATCCCAAATTCTGCAACTCTCTGAGCTAGATAGATAGCTCCTTACATTAATGCCCTGTGTCTAGTCTAAATTGCAAAGGACTATGAGTTCAATTCATCGTAGAAAATTTGAATCCCCTAGAACCATATCTCAGTACCATCTCTGATGAATCCCAAATAGGAGAAAACTGGTCACACAGCACCTCCTGCTGATCAGTATTAACTGAAAGTACTACATAGGACAAGGGTGTCAAACTCGATTTCATTGAGGGCCGCATCAGGATTGTGTTTGACCTCAGGGCCCCGGGGTGGTGGTGATGTGGCCAGCTCAACATATGTTTTCGGCTGTGACGGCCTCCTGTAGCCGTCTGCCAGAAGAAATGGAGCTCGGGGATCTGTGCATGGTCCTCTTGAGCTCCGTTTTCACTGGCAGAGGCACCGTGGGCTGGTCCTTCGCTATTTCCAAAGTATCCCCATGGGCCAGATCTAAGCACCCCATGGGATGAATCTGGGCCACCATCCTTGAGTTTGACACCCCTGACATAGCACATAAACTGTATAAGAGAGATTTCTTTCTCCTTCTAATACAGGTGGTGGTGGAAATCATGTAAACTCTATTCACAAGGGCATGCATAGTATAACATCTGTAACTCTTTGAAAGCTTAAGGGAAACAGATCTGAAAACCATTCTGACAGACTGAAGAAGCAGTGTAGCCTAGATACTTTAGGAGTCCCAGAGGTGCCTGAAATTCTAGAATCCTTAAGAAATGGAGTGCTTGAAGCAAAACTAGCAATTCAATATTATAAGGAATTAAACAAAATGAAGGTTAGCATTAGTTACATATCTGAACTCAAAATAAAATCTTGCAATATACAATTTTGGAAATTAGACCCAGAATTTCAGAATTGTGTAATGTGTAATGTAAAAATTAATCAATGCTTAACAATGAAATTAATTGATCATAAAATATTGTTCTGTCTATTGGGTCCCAGAAAGCATGTTAAAAATGACCATACAACAGAAGTTTTGATATTGTAAGAAACATGAAGATTATTTAACTAATATGATTTAGTCTTACCCAGCCATTGATTTGAAATAATGACAAATTTATTTTCACAGTTTGTCAGTTGTCGTAGCTTATCTTACCTTTGAGAAAAAGTCCAGGTTGCTTTCTTCAGTTGATCAAACCAGATGTATCCACCTTAGGGCTGTGCATGTTTCTTTTGACAAACACAGAGGTGTTGCAATTTATCCAAGTGAAGAACACCTCATGGTGCATTTTACATCATAAAAATGCACCATGGAATACAGAACAAATTTAGAGGAGTTCATCAGAGAGCAAGAAGCAGGAATTAGGTACAATTGGCAGGGTTTGCAGGCAGTGTCTTCCAAACCATAGATGGTGGAGAGGATCTAGAAAAAAGAATATAACAGATTGGTTTTCCAGGAAAGAAAATAATAAGGAATAGAAAAAAGAACTTTAAGAATCTTGTAAAGATGTTAAACCAGCTTTAATTATAAAAACATTTCTATATTGACAGAAATGAAAAGTCAGTCTGGTTTTTCTGAATTGGTTCAGGCAGGTGGAACAGCAGATATACTTACTAATCTTTTAAAGCCAGTTTCTTTCCCTGCCAAATCAAAATTTTTATATGCATAAGGTTTTTAATAAATGCCTTTTTATCCAAATACTAGATCTTGCTATTCCATTCCATCATTTCTGATTCTAAAATTAAATGGTTGTTTCCAGACATTCATGGCTGAGCTTATGCTTAAGCTACATGCTTGAAAAAAACCAAGAATATAAACTTTGTTGAACTTCCTTCAAGATTTTTACTGTATGTACCTATTTATTTCGTTCTTTTAGATTTTTCTTTTTCTGTTATTATTTCAAAAGCAATAAAACTAAATAATAAGTACATACATTTTATTATTCGCCTAGATCAAAGTTTCATCTTTATACATTTTTAAATGATGCTACAATATTTTATAACAATTATATAATACAGTTAACTAGACACAATGTGTGTGTGTGTGTATAAACTTATGAATTCATATAAACATGTTTCAGACTTTTGTTTTCAGTAGCTATGTTATATCTCTATTATTTTAAACAATTGTTTTTACTATATTTTTATTCTGTTTTTACTGTTACCTGCCCAGAGTTATGCATATATAATAAATGGCCAAATAAATTGAATGAATTAAATCTGCACTAACTAGGATTTAGTTTTTAAAGGCTTCAGACAACTCAATAATCCACTATATTTTTCAGTGCTAGATGCTGAATGTGAGACCTGCAAATGGAGGGTCTCTAATCAAAGAGCTGTATTATCCCATAAAGATTTTTAAAAGTTTTTAAAAGATTACTAACTTTATAGACTTGTCTAAATTTAAAATGAAAATGTATATTTAGCAAGGGAACAGTTTACCTGAAATTCAAAGAAATAAGCTCTGATTCTCTCTCATTTGTTTCTGGGACAGGTGCAGAAGCCTAAATTTCCCAGCGACATCATTAACTCAAATAGAAAATTATATTACACTAGCCTCACATTAGAAGATATTTTTTAATTTGTACTTGGATTCAGTGGAGGAAAATAGAACTTAATCCTGGATTTATTTTTAAAAAATGGTCTGTTGTTGAGATTCTTTTCTATCTTTACTGATTTGGACAATAATTCATAATTATTGAAACATATCAATATTGTTTCTTACTATTATAGAATAAATACATTTTCTTCAGAAACAATGGTGAGGCATAATGAGCAATCCACTAGTAAAAATAATCAAGGAACCTTGTGCGAATACATTTCCAGGATACAACTGTTCAGGTTCTGAATCATTATGTTTACATTACTGGCTATTGTTTTGTTTAAATGAAATGTTCTTTCACTAATGATGAATGAAAGATATGTATCATATCACTCTCCAAGTCATGTACATTGGCAATCATCAGCTTTGGACAGCATGTGTTTCCATTGTAACTGTTCTAGACGGAAACTCAAACTATAATGCATAATATATATTTAAGTCATCTAAAAATATTTTGCATGTGATACAACTTTATGAAGCTTTCATATGAATAGCCACGTTAATGATTTTACACACACACACACACACACACACACAGAGGAATTGGACTTGCTGAAAACACATCTTATAAACATTCCAATAAAAATCTGATTTAAGTTATAGATGTCTTTTCTGTATGTTTTACATGAAAATACAATGTATATGACACATTCTACATTGATTTTTAGGTTAATTTTATTTAAATATAAAAGGCTACAGTAATGAATATTACAGTATCTTCTATTCATAATGTCTCCTCTCCTTTCTTTTACTGTTCAGTGTAGTGCCTGAAAAGTGAAATGTTGATTTTATCTTTACCAAACATCATTTTTTTATCATATGCACCTGTTTTCCACTTCCAGCAATTTAACTCTCCCACTTCATCTTCGGAAGATACAACAATCATTGGCTCTCAGACTCTCAAATGTGTATGCCAAGTTATGAGATGCAAGTTACAACATATTACTGAGAATGGATTCTGGTAAAATGTGTTTCCATAATATTGCAATTCTATGTAGTCCCCAAGAGTCAAGCGCAACTCAAGAATTTTTACTTATTAAAAGTAGGCAATGACACGTCAACCACGTATATGTCATGCTTCTCTGTTTTGGGAGCAGTTTAGATTCTTTAAGATTGCAAAACCCTTCATCTTAATATAACATTTAATAGAATCTTTTCTCTTGATTTGATAAAATTGATAACATTTCAAAGATTGATTTAAAAAAAAATACAGTGATCATTTTCCCTCTTAGAAGATTGCACATTCTAATTACAGAGATTTTATTTTATATGTTTATGGAGCATATTCTTTTAAAAAAATGGTTGTTATCAGAATGTTCTTTATTCAGAAATAGTTTTTCATATTAATATAGAAATGTATTTGACTGGAATAAACACTTTTTATTTTAAAAAAATAAATTTGGTATATGTAGAAGTTCAAAAATATTTTAAACTTTACAAAATAATTTCAAACAAACGGTTTAATGCTGTTTCTTTGGAGAAAAGAATCCAAACAGATAAAATGACTCAGCTTCCAATTTTGCAAGGTCTTATTCAACAAGAGTGCAATTGTGAAAAAGGTAGAATTGCAGACTGAAGTGGACAGGGAGATGTTAGTACACACTCAGTCTCTCTGCATAGTAGTGTGCAAATTCTGTGCTGCCTAAGGGAACATCATTGGGATGGGGATGCCATTTGTAAGTTTAACAAAATAAAATGAAAACCTGCACTGCATGGTTCTTTCTATGTACTGCAGAGTCTGTTCAAGAAGAAGGACGTACACTATTTTGGTGTTGTTGTAGCTTTTTTTAAAGTAGAGAATTCCAAATAAAATTCTGCATAAGGTATTTTGTATGATTGCAATGGCCCTGGAAAAATGTATTAATTTTGTCTAAGTTCATGTCACCAAGGTACGATGGTTTGCACGCTAGTATAGAGTAAAGGAACTTTCTGATAAACTATTTATTAACTTCAGGAAATACTGGAGCATAGCTGAAATGGTACATGACATACAGAGTAGATGTATAGTTCTTTTCAATAGGATAAAAGGAAGAACTAACAAACTAAAACCCATTAGTTTGGGTCTTTATATTATCACTTGGAAATTATTTTTCTTAAGATAATCCAATATCCATGTAATGAAATAAAGGTAGTCCTCGACTTGTCATCACAATTGAGCCCAAAATTTTTGTTGTTAAGTGAGACATTTGTTAAGTAAGTTTTGCACCATTTTATGACCTTCCTTGTCACAGTTGTTAAGTGAATCACTGCATAAGTTCGCAACTTGGTTGTTAAGTGAATCTGGCTTCCCCATTGACTTTGCTTGTCAGAAGGTTTTAAAAGCTGATCGCATGACCTTGGAACACAGCTACAGTCATAAGTATGAACCAGTTGTCCAAAAAAATATCTGAATTTTGATCACATGATCATGGGTATCCTTCAAAGGTTGTAAACAGTCACTTTTTTTAGTGCAGTTGTAACTTTGAACATTCACTAAAGGAAGTCAAGGACTACCTGTAAAAGATCTGAGAAACCCTAAACTGTAGCTTCCTTGGATTACACCTAAATCTAACTCTGCTAGCGTAGCTCTTTCTATTCCTAAAATGTGTATCTAAATTCAGAATGAATGTATTACTTAGAGTTAATAAATGATTGACCATGATTATATTTTATATCCTACAAACAAAAGAGCACAGAATTCCCATTAGTAGAAGTCCTCTAATTCTGTTCACTGAAAATTAATTTTAGAGGGTTAGGTACCTTTAGGCATAGACTGACAAATGACTCTGTAAGATATAAGGGAACGACATAACTAGAAAAACTAGCAAAATTGGAAACATCTTTCAAACTGACCTAAATTGGTCAATAGCTGTCATAATTTGCTTGCTCCAACTATTCTTTATTAACTATTTATCTTTTATTCAGCTGAGACTTCACTACAGAAAATAAAGAGAAATAAGAATAAAAGAGGACAGATAACACCTTAATGTGCAGAAGAATAATCAGTTACTGAGAATGGGAAAATGCTGGCCCAATGCTATGATAGTGAGGTCTCCGTGTGACTAGCTTGTTTCACTGGTTCATGTTTTCAGACTCCCAGCCTACCATAATTGTACTCTTTGCTAGATTTAGCAGTTGTTTGTAAATAATTACTTTAACTTGAAATACAATACATGAAATATACATTCATATAGATAAGAAGATCAAACATTTAGTGGTTAAACTTAGCTGATCTCCAAACAAAATATTTTTGAATTATTGCCTTCAGGAAGAAAAATGAACTCATCCCAAAACAAAACCAAACTCCAGATTACCTGTCAAATGCTTGAAAAGGCTCCAGGGAATCACAAGGATTAAGCCTTCCAAAAAAGGCTCTTAATATAGAAAAGCAGATGAAGAGCATGCTTTGTCCTCTAGGCTCACCTTATTCATTTGCAGGATAGAATGCAGCAGAAGCTATACAATCCATACAATCTGATAAAGGTCACAGTATTACTTGAGACTTCTACAAGGGTAAGTTTTATCCTTCTCTTTCTCATCAGTGGCTATTCTTTTACCCATGAAACCATAGTTTTAGTCATTTTGTTTTCTTTGGGAAAGAAATGGCAGAGAATAACAAGTTAGTGGCTGAGAGCTAATCTCACCTGAAGCCAATGTCAAAAGTTTTTAGAGGCAGTTTTAAATGGGCTGAGTCTTTTGGCCAGAAAAAAAAAAGGTTGCATTTCATGTACCCTAATCCTTCTGAGGGCTGCTTCATTCATCTCGGGGAGAGAAACTAATTGAACCCTACTACAGCACTGAGCGAGCCACACTTCAGACAGAAAACATTATAAAAACAGACTACCTGCTAATAACATTTACCCCTAGTCCCTTCAATGATAAAGTAACTGGAGATAAAATTACATTCAATCAAAGAAAGACTAAGGAACATTGAAGGGCTACAGACTGGAGCAAAAACGGCTCTGCATAATGGCTCTGGTTACAGAGGTTGTCATCGATTTATACAGGTTGTCCTCGATTTATGACCATTCATTTAGCAACGATGACGATGCTGAAAAAACACAACTGGTCCTACACTTATAACTATTGCTGTGTCCCTAAGGTCATTTGATCAAAATTTGGCACTTGGCAACTGGCATGTATTTATGACAGTTCAAGCGTCCCAGGGTTACGTAGCCGCTATTTGTGACCTTCTTGGTTAGCGTCCAACAAGCAAAGTCAATGGAAAAATAAAAATTCACTTAATGACCATAGTGATTTGCTTAATGACCACAGCAAAAAACTTTGAGTATGACTCACTTAACAATCTCCTTGCTTAGCAGTGAAAATTACAGTCCCAATTGTGGTCATAAGTTGATGACTACCTGTACATTTATTTAAAATAGAAATTTTCTTTTTTCCCCTTTTCTTTGTATCCTTATTGGCTGCCTTCTTTTTAAACATTTGTGCTGTTATGATAAGTTTATACATCATAATTTGATTGTGTTTATTTAGAAGTAGTTAGCAAAGATAAACAGCCTTGAATAGAGAACAATTTATTTTATAATTTTGAAAGTATTCATGTATTATTGGAAACACTCTTCTTTCATCTTAAATAATGGGGTGATTCCAGCCAAAGGAAACAATAGCCCCAGCAACCATCATACGTACTCCTGTAAAGAAGTGAATTAAATATTTTCAGACTGTGACATACTATGTGTAATCAATGAGAAGGAATTTAGAATTGTAGTCCTGAAAACATGACATAATTCCTTTCAGGTCAAGTAAATGCATTTATGTAATCCACTACTACCATTTTGATATTTTTTTTTTTTTTTTTTTTTTTTTTACATTTATATACCGCCCCATTCCGAAGACTCGGGGC
>JANHFL010002466.1:6415-25863 GCA_032468155.1 Oxyrhabdium leporinum | reverse complement strand
TTGAACCGCTAGATTGAATCAGCAGAAGTGGCCTGCAGTTCAACACTCTAACCACTGCGCCACCTAGGCTCTTCATTTAATTATGTCCCATATCAGTTATGTTCCACAATTTGAGTGGGCATTTTATAAACATAATCATAACAATAATTCTGTCACAGCATCCAGTAATACAACATGCTGAACTAGATTCTATAATTTGCAGAACATATAAGATCTCCCAAACTATACTCGTATGTCTTAAATTGAAAAAGGGGCAGGAAATATGAACGCTGAAAACTGAATGTTTAACTCCAAAAACAAAGCCAAACAAACCATACAGATATGTGTATAATGGCAAAGTATATCTTAGGAGAAAATATGCAACACTTTTATACTAGTATTCTGTATACTGTTCATAAAACAGCAAATTATAACAAATGCATAATAAATCCATGAACATTAGTACATATACTGTAGATATATACAAATGTTCATGCAGTAGAAGGGCTTGTGCAAGACATTGCCTAATACGAATCTGTCTTTCATGTGTAAAATGCGTAGATGGTGAGCTATAACATAAAAGAAGGGCTTAAGATAAGCAGATTTTATTATTTGCCTTAAATATCTTGGAACAGTTTCTGTATTTAACTGAGCTAAATGAAATTAAACAATTCTCAACTGAATCTTCTCTTTTTTTTTCTCTGAGAAAAATACAATTCTGCTGCAAAAAAAACCAGTCTATTCAAATGAAACAAGTGTGCATGAAACAACTTATTTTTCTAATCATGAAGAGATGAAGAAGCTGGGTAGTTAACTTGCAACTGGTATGCCTGAGCCTTTATGTTTGAGAAATTCTGCAGGATTTGTGATGTGCTAAATGATTGAAGGAGGACAACTGGCGAAAGGTTGAAAAAGGGAAAAGTAGGACGCAGAGAACTACTATTAGATAGTAATATGTAAACATCAGTGTATAACATTATTTGTTTATTTATTAAATTTATCCACCAGCCATCTCTTTGCTACATGACTCTGGGAGGCTTATAACTGTTAAAACTAAGTATAAAAAATTAAAACTGACCTGGTAACTGTATGTGTGAAAATAATATTGGAATTAACTTAAAATGAAAGTTGGAAAGTCCTAATTATCATTATGAATCAGGATATTATCTAACTGGTTTGCTATGAAGTCTGCACAGCATACTCATCAGCATCTGTCATTCTAGCGAACAACAGCATTGATTCTTTATATTGCATCAATTCGTGCACATATGATGCTATATCATGCATACAGTTTTTGGAAATTTTCACAAGGGGTACCTTACTGGAATAAATGTTGATAAAATAATGTTGATATAATTCTATGATATTATTGATAAAATTAAAAGTTTCCCAGATGAGACCTTGAAGGAGCAATAGTATGATAAGGACTACAGAACAAAAGCTAGCTAATTAGCAGCTATTTTAAAACACTACAAAATATATTATAAAACATTAAAAAAAACAAAATGTAAATAGACTAAATGTTAAAGTATGTGATAAAATAATATATTAAAATTTAAAGCAATTAAATAATAATTATTTTAATTGGGTAATGGATTAGATCAGATCTTAGATCAAATTATTTCTTGTCAAAAGTTAAGAGTTGTATAGTAGTTTTCTCCAAGTGGAAAATAATTTGCTGCATTGCATGAAAAGTTTGATTGAAACATAATCATATTTAAAGGCGACCTAGTGAAATCAATGAGCCTTAATTTAATTATGGCTAACTTGTCCAGTCATTTCAGTGGATCTTCTATGACTAAATCTGCACCCAATCCAAACTGTTTCTTCTACTTACACAGATACATAAGAAATGAAACACATGAAGGAACACATATATTTCCTATCTATACATAATAGGAATAACTGTAAAATTAAGGAGGAGGAGCTGTCTGCATAACCTTTACAACTGGACAAAGTAATTAAAATACAATTTACAGAATTTGGGGGAATATGGAATCTATATGCACCAATATTATCCAAGGTATCATTTTTAACCCCTATAAATGTCCAACTGGAAGATTACTGTAATAACCTTTTTCTTCTATGCTGCAAGGCCAGACATACAGAACAATTCAGTAAAGGCTCCATTTCAAGCAAAGCAGAGCTTCTCTACTGAAATATAATGTTTGCTGATGAGGAAAAGTGAATAAAAGAAACTCAAGATAACAAAGAAAAAGGGCAAAATAAACATTGAATAGTGATTAGCTGTCTGCCATCACCCTTCCCAGGTTTATTCATTTGTACAGAGGATTATCCACTCTTAATCCGACACTAATTATTCTTAGGAAAATATGTTTTGCAACAGCATTCATATTAAATGAAAATGGTTGATGTCATCAAGCTAAGCTGAAAACATTCAGTGCATATTACATTTTAACATAGACACCTGTGGTGTTTAGAAATAATATTGGCTTATTAGAAGAAACCTATAATAGAATCTCCCATGTTTCCTAGTAGCTAATGGGGAAAATAGTACAGCAACAACTTTTCTATAGTAACAACAGCAGTCTATAAAATCAACTCTGTTTAACCACCTCTTTTTTAGCAAAACAAAAGTGAAAATACTAGACACTATTCTTCCAATCTGTTTCGAACAAAAAAAGGAGTAATTTGTTTTTCTCTCTTACCTTCAGCAGACATAGGCTGAAAGAGGGAGCCCATGTCATTTTCAGTATATTTTCAGTATATTGAAGCTATGATAATCCTTCATTTACACAGGTCAACTCCCACAGCACCATACTAAGATTGTAGATGAAATGGACAGAATTACCCAGCAGCTTGATAAAAAACAGCCTACTTCATTTAATCTTGCAACAGTGTGTAGATAGGACTGCTGGACCCAAACTGCAAATATTACAAAACAAAAATAAGAATTGCCCTGAGCAAACATCCACCAACAGGAAACAGTTATTAATGGTATTAGGATTATTAAAGTGGGAGGACAATTGCACTGTAATGCTAGATTTAAGTAGCTGTAGGGTGGGGCAAAACCTCAGACAATTAGTTCAAGCAGCTACAGCAACATTTCAGAATAAAGACTCATTTCTTTACAGATACTTGGAAGTTTAATGCCTGTCTTCTTTCTGATTATCAGAAGTTTTTAATGATCAAAAATCTGTCCAAAATATAGATGTGGGTGTATATATCTATATATACAACTTCTATTAAATTCAGTGTATTCCATCCTGGAATTTTGCAACATATAAAAAGCTACTTATATTGAAATATTAGACCATTTAAGGGTAGAAATAACAATGATAAAATGATAATGATCGTTGATCCCATTTATAGTGCCAGCCCTGGAATTTATCCTCCAATGGTCCAATGATTGGAATCCTTTGAAGCAAGTAAAGTAGATATACATAATCTTCCCTGGGTGGTTTTCTGAATGGAATTATTTAAGAGGATAAAAATACCATATCTATCTATTGTTTCTGTGTTAGAATAATGGAATATCTATTTGGGTCATAAGTAATTTTTAAAAATATGGTTTGAGGGTTTTAAGCTATGGCCTATTAAAAACTTTTTTAAAAAATACTCTAACTTGACAGAAAGGAATGAAATGTGTAGTGGTAATAGCCCCTTTTATGCCAAGCTTCTGTTGGCTTGGCTGATGGGTTATATGCAAAGGATGGGTGTTTTTTTTAAGGAAGAGGTGTGCCTTTTTCTGAATTCAATGAAGCAGATTGCTAGGAGCTGTGGTTGTAATATATAGGATTAACTCACTGAGTTACCTCTATTTTTTATGAATATGGCACTGGGAAGATAATGGATGGTACCGCTACAGATTCGGAGTTCATCTAGTATCATAAATACAGTCCATTACGACTAGATGTGTGATTAAATTAAAAAAAAAACAAAAATTTGCTCAGAATGAGACCCTGACAATAATGAAATAGGACCAATGGGAAAAACAAGGATCTCTGTACTTACACAATATCTATCCCAAAACTCTGTGGTAGAACAACTAATGTTGACTCAATCACTCTTGAAATTGTGGGTTGCCTTGTAAATCAGTGTAATATAAATCTCCACCTTTTCCCACCAAAGTTTTTAAGAATTATTTATTTATTTATGTATCTATTCATCAAGTTTATGTGACTACTCATCTCACAAAAAGTGATTTGGGCAATGTACAACAAGGCTATAAAACAATTAACATATAAAAAACAATTATTATCAAAAAAATTAAAAATAAGGAAGGCTAACACAGGGCAACATACGTTAACAACAAAAAAACAACCTGAGTACCTTGATAGTCCCCAGGGGTCCCTAAGCCTGATGTCATAACTAGGTTTTAAAGGACTCAATCAATTGGAATCAACAGTAACGGAATACTCCAGGGGAGAGTGAGATGTTTATAATGAGAGTACCATGTCAAAGAAGGCTCGCCTCCTGGGACCCGGCCAGAGTAGCTCCCTAGCTGAATTCTGCCAGATCATATGGAATGGGAAGATATAGTTGGGAAGAGGCATTCCCTCAAATAACTCAGCTCCA
Organism: Oxyrhabdium leporinum; assembly: GCA_032468155.1. Classification (NCBI taxonomy): domain Eukaryota; kingdom Metazoa; phylum Chordata; class Lepidosauria; order Squamata; family Cyclocoridae; genus Oxyrhabdium; species Oxyrhabdium leporinum. The sequence continues at coordinate 21,345 of JANHFL010002466.1, read as the reverse complement.
GCACCATGCCACAAAGGTTTTAAAGGTCAAAATCAGCACCTTGAATTGGACCAGAAGCAAATTGGCAGCCAATGCAGCTCACAGAGTAGAGATATAACATGTTGTTCTAAAGACACACGAAGCTGCCTATGGTGCTACATTTTGCTGGCTGAAGCTTCAAGGGCAGTAGCCCCATGTAGAGTGCATTGCAGTAATACAATCATGAGGTGACTAGGGCATGAGTGACCAGGGAATGGGTACAACTGGTCAACGAATGGGTACAATTGGTTCATGATACAAAGATGTGCAAAGACTCTCCTAGGCATAGTGACCACATGTTCTTTGAGCAGGAGTAATGAATCTAGGAAGACTCTCAAATTCTGCATTGAGCCTGCTTGGAGCAGTGCAAACCCATCTGGCATGAAAGATAGCATGGTTTTAGAACTGGCAGGCTCCAGACCCAAAGCCACTTGGTCCTGCCAGAGTTCAGCTGAAGATTATTTTTCCCCATCTGGACCCTCACCACCTCCAGGCACTGTGATAGGACATTGATAGCATTACTTAATTTGCCAAGGTCAGAGATGTGTAATTGGGTATCATCAGCTTGCTGATGATACTTCGCCCCATGGTGACAGATGAGCTCACCAGGGGTCTCATGTAGATTTTGAATAGGAGCAGAGAGAGAGCACCAAATCCTGCAACAGCCCACATAGTATTAACTCTGAGATTAACATCAGACCACCAATCAAGTAAACAATACCCCAATCAAGAAACTACTAAAGAAGCCAACAGTAAACAGCCCAACCAAAGAATCTCTAAGACTACCCTTACTAACACTGACAGGGCAAGCCATCAGAGTATAAACTGACCACAAACTGCACTCCTTAATAGCACTGATAATATTACCTAGTTTGGGTAATGAAATGTCTGTAAGCAAACAAGCAAACTCAGAGAACACCAAGGTCCCCTTGTAGTAATTTTGAGATGACTTTTGGAAAAAAGAAATTGCACTAGCACCATAAGGCAATATACTGCTGAATCCACATACATCAAAGTGTTTTAGGCTATCTAAGAAGGTCATAACTCACAAAATAACATTACAATTATAACACATTACAATTGCTAATTGATGAGATAGATGTAACAATCATATAACCTGTATTTGCAAAACCATCCTTCTCCCCAATTCCTTGCCTCATTCCCTTTTCAAATCCTACATCAGTTTAGCTACTCAGTACATCTGATGAAGTGAGCTTTAGCTCACAGAAGCTTATGCCTCTTAATAACATGTGTTAGTCAAAAATATACTACCAGATAACTGTTGGAGAGGTTGTATATGATACAAAAGCATACATGTGAGTTGTTTGGGAATATGAAAATACCCTTTTGAAATTTAATCAGAAAGTGTCTCTTCTGATATGACAATCTTAACTAGAGCAGTTATCTCAATGCATGATTTTTTGTCTATAACTATTTTTAACAAGGGAATTAAGTATAACTATCATAGAACATAAGACCTTAGCATAAGTTTTTGCTCAGTGTTAATCAGTATGGCTTTAATGAAGCTTCATTTGTGTCTGTATTTTGCTAGCTACATTAATATTCAGCAAGCATATTCAGCATTCATACTTAACTTCTAAACTAGAATTTTTTGTCAAGACTACAGCTAATGGGCAATTAGTACAAAAACTATTTAAACTGATTCCTTTAAATTGACCTGATACTTTATTGGAAGAGAGTGATAGATATAAGAGAATCATTGTCCTCATGGTCCATGCCAAGAATTCTGCTCTTAAACATCTGTACAGCCAATATTAGCTTTCCTTTAAAAGACTGATTCCAAAGAAATTTTTGATTTGACATTGCTATACTGAATGAAGAATTAGGATCATTCTTTTTCTTGCAGAATGCAGACATCCAGGGAGAACCAAAACATTGTAGGACTAAAGTATTCCAAAAAGCATTAGCAGGACTTGAGTAAAAATTTTAAACCCAATGCCAATACTAACATTTTGTTTTGAATTATTAACATTTAGCTACAAAAACAATTTAGGATGTGTTAGTATTAACATAATTATATTTATGACCAAAGGTTGGTTATCAATTACATGTTTTAATAGCCAACAAGAAATAAAAACGTTTTAAGTATATTCAATGAAATACTCTCAGCTACTAAAACATTTTATATGTTGACATATAAGATGGCTACTATTGAATAATTTGTATAATAGTTTCGATTTCCAGTTGTAGCACAATGATCAGACAAGGTGAAAAGTTAGGTTTTGGACTATGATTGATGCAAAATTGTCCACTCTGTTCAGTATTTCTTGACAACTTGAAAATGTGAGAACTTCATCTCCCAGAAATCCCTAGTCAGCACTGAAGTCCACACGTCTTCAAGCTGACAAAATTGAGAAACACTGGATTAGACTCATCCCTATCAGATTTCAAGTATAGCAGATATGTGAACAATGCAGTCCTCAAAAGTATAAGATGTGTAAGCTCCATGCCTTTTATAGTAACACTTGCTGGGTATCATTGCTTCTATTAAAACATGAAGGATGATCAGTGAACAACAGCTCTGGTTCTGAAATACCCATCTTATAACAGTAGATAGCAAAAGTATGAGGCTGCGATACCATTTAGAACCTGCATTTCTAACTTACACTGTTCACTTTTCTGATTGTTTCCCATAAATAGCAATAAAGCAATTACACAGCAGCTGATTACTGGGATATGCTATTTAGCTAAACTAGTTATTGTCCCAGGTACAATCTGCAATTATGTTTTTTATTTGTCAGTATGACTTAGAACTCTGTATGTGCTAACCAGTAATGATTAAGCCATTTGTCTAGATTCTTGGAGGCCCTTCCATCTGCAAACCCAATGTCCGTTCTTGCCATTCCCAATTCCAATTTCCATATTAGGCTATGTGAACTATAATGTCATTTTATGGCACCTGGGGCTACATCAGAAAAAGGAAATCAAACTATGACTGCATAAAGAAATCTCTCTTACAATACTTACACATGTGGTTTTTTTTCTTGGATGACCTAAGTCTGTGGCCACATTTGTACTTGGTTATTGGTAGCAGCAATTTCAAGGTTTGGAAATTCATGTTTATTAGTATGTCAGCATTTTATATGATGTAGTTTTTATTTCATGTTTATTCTGAATTTATATATTTAAAAATCATTACTGAAGAAAGTTCTATTTTGGAAAAAAATGTAAGAAAAAGAGAGAGCACACCAAAGAAGAAAAACACTGAGTTTCTCAAAACAATCAATAATATTAGATGGTGTTATTATTGAATACCAATGAATATAAATAATCTTGTAAATAACTTGGACCTAGCAAATAGGAAATCCAAGTTTTGGGAAATAATATTTGCTTTACAAGAATAGGTATAACCACAGAAATTTAAATAAGCTGGGTTTTTTTCATCTCAGTTTTAGTATTTTTACAAATAACTCAATATATTTAATATTCCTTCTTCCTAATATTTTTCCCTACAACAACTATATAAGGTGAGTTGACCTGACAGAGGGTAACTGGCTCAAATCACCCAGCTGGCTTTCATGTCTATGGTGGGACTAGAAGTCAGTCTCCTGTTTCTAAATTGGTGTCTTTACCATTAGACAAAATTGGCCTTGTTTAGCTTGACAGACTTTTTATTTCAAAGGAGTGCCTCAAAGTATGTTTTTAAGCATGAATGACATATTGATGAGATTATCAATAGTTTGGCAGGATGGTTTCAATTATGATTCTTTTTTAGAATCAGGGCATGTTAGAATTTTGTATATAAAGCCGAATTTTAGGGTATGATTCACCAAGATTTGGGAGAAGGGGAAATTCATTCCAGAGGGCAAATGTTACAATAGGGAAGATGAGATTCAGGGTCCCAATTATTTGGCATTGTTTAATCAAAGGAATCCAGAATGTACCAATCCTGTCATATTGAGGTATCCAGGCAGATGCTTAAGCAGATAGGTATATCTCAAATATCTGAGTCCTATGCCATGTAGGACTTTATATGTAATGACAAATCATACTGGATTTATGTCAGAGAAACCTGTGACATCATTCATCCTAACCAGCATGATAACACAGGAATATTGACAAACAGTCTAATTAAGAAACACAGTTCTAAAATTCTCTGAGTAAAAAAATTGTTAAGACTCAGAAGCCCCCAGAGACACAAAATTAAGTTTGTGAGTTGGGTTATCAATTGAGAAGCTGTAGAAATAAAGAAGATTACAATCAAATGGCTGCAGAAACAATGCAGATGAGCTAAAGTAATTCAAAAATCAATCTGAGAAAAGCAGAGCTAAAAAAAAGGATTACGGAAGACAAAAAGAAAAAAATAAATATATAGAATGCTAAAAGAACTAGCTAAGAAATAAAACAGTGGGATTAAAAAGAAAGGAAAAGATATAGTAGCTGAGTACTGATGCTACTAAACCTTAATTGTGTATGATTTCTTTTGGCTTAGCGTAAATCATGAACAATCAAGTCTCTGTGATTATTAAGGCATGATTTATGGTAAGTGGATACCGGAGTGAGCATAAAGAACAAGCCAAACTTTTAAGCCTGTTTTTGGTTCTCTTTTAAAAAATTCAAAGTAGACAGAACAAGCCTACCAGAGGGTAAAAGTAATCTCTTTATAAGCCTTATTTTACATTTAAATAGTGTAAAAAGTCAGGCCAAGAAAAATAATTTGTCACTGCATTCCCACCCAAATTTCCACTTTACACTCTTTCCTTACTTTGAATCTGCAGAGAACCTTTGAGGTATGCATTCACACTTTCAGGAACATGTTATAACATTTTTTATGTAGAAGTTATGTTAAGTTGTTATTCACATAGGGATGCATTAAAACATACAATTTGACCATGCAACCATACAAATGTATGACCCAGACCACTGGGTGGGACTGTAACAGTTTTTAAAAACCACTTGTTAACTTTTTCCTCTTCCTCCAAAGAAGAAACAGCCCATCAGGCTAAGAATTTTCACTTCCTGCTCTTGCTGTCTGTATCCCCACTATCTTCTCTACTGACATAGCAAGATCAGGACAAGAATCCAAGGACTGGTTAATTTGAACAGAGGAAGGAATAGGCTCTATTGAGTTGTTACCATCAGAATTGATTTTTGCATAATCAATGCTATTGTGTCTTGTCTAGCACACCAAAGAGAAGCCAAAGCATAAATATGATTAAGCCATAGTTGACGTGTGAACTCTGGAAATAAGTATGGCAGCATACAGATATATAGGATTTAATAACAAAATGGCTCAAGAAGGAGAATATCAATATCTATAAAAGAATAAGAGACAGAAGAAGACGGAGGGACAGGGAGAACTCAAAGGTTTTTTTGTTTGCTTGTTTGTTTGAAAAGGCAACTGGACTGATTTTTTTGAGCAAGAAGAAGAAAAAGATGTTGGTTTGAAAGAGGGGTAAAAGATTCCATCTATGTTAGAATTGAACAGTCTTCTGTCAATGTGGGGGGAGGGGGAGGAATTCAAAACCACCTATCCCCAGTATATAATGCAGTATACTTTTGGCTGTTCCAAGAAGATTCCACACCTCTGATTCTGATAATCCTGAGGGTACAGATAAAACCCCAAGTAGCCTCAATGACTCTCAGAGAGTGTTAAGATCAGATAACTAGAAAGAAACACAATCCTTCCATCAACTCCCTCCAAAATCCTGTCAGAACCTATCCTTGCACCCCCCCCCCCTTCTAGTCTCAACTGTCAGTACCTGTCCTTCCATCTCCATCTAATACAACTCATGAAGCTTGCTGGATGGGAAGTGAAACATCTTTTTCTTCTTCCTGCTCAAAGATCAAAAAAGATTTTGACAGTCTTGAATACTGGGCCCTATCTAACAAAATGGAATTCAAAGTAGATAAAAATAAGGTTTTACACTTAGGCAAGAAAAACCAACTGAAGGGTTACTGTTTATTCAGTTTTTGATGATCAGTGAATAAAAGGAGACTATATGTACAGGCGAGGTGAAACTTGGCTTAATGCCAGTAATTGTGAGAGGTACCTTGGAATCCTAGTGGACAATCACTTAAAAGTATGAGCCAATAGTGTATGGTAGCAGCCAAAAAACATGAATTCAATCCTAGGCTGCATTAATAGAGAGATAGAACCAAGATCACGTGAAGTTCTAGTACTGCTTTACAAAACCTTAGTAAGGCCACACCTGGAATACTGAATCTAGTTCTGGTTGCCACAATATAAAAAAGATATTGAGACTCTGGAAAGAGTGCAGAAAAGAGCAACAAAAGTTATTACGGGGCTGGAAGCTACAACGTACGAAGAACAGTTACAGGAATTGGATATATCAAGTTTAATGAAAAGAAGACTGATAGCAGTTTCCAATATTTGAGGGGCTCCTACAAAGATGAGTGGGTCAAACTATTTTCCAAAGCACCAAAAGGCAAGCTGAGAAACAATGGATGGAAACTAAGCAAGGAGAGAAGAAACCTAGAACTAAGGAGAAATTTCCTACCTATGAGAGCAATCAACAAATGGAATACCTTGTCTTCAGAGGTTGTGGGTGCTCCATCACTGGAGTCTTTCAAAAAGAGACTGGATAACCACTTATCTGAAATGGTATAGGTCTCCTGCTCAACCAGGGGGTTGGACTAGAAAACCTCCAAGGTCCCTTCCAACTCTATTATACTATGTTCTTTAAAAAAATCAGTCTAGTTGCCTTTAAAAAAAGGAAAAAAAATACCTTTGAGACAACTATGACTTGGATGATTGAGAATCTTCATAGACAGAGAAATTGTAGTCTTGACTGCCATAGAAGCCATTTGAGCATGCATTCTACAAAAAAACAAGGCAACAAGCAAGGTGAGAGTGAGGACACATTATTGAATAAACTAAATTTTTGACCAGCTATTTCAGATCCCTGTCAATTAACTTTGCATTCCATTGCATATTTAGCAATAAGCCCTTTCATTTTCAGAATTGCAGTAACACCTATGAACCCTAACTGTGATTTGACCTCTATCTTTTTGCCTGGAAAAGATGCCTGTCACTTTTGATAAAGTTATGTGCATTGCCTGCACACCAATGTGTACCATCGTCATGCAAAGGATTTAATTATTTTTAATCACCAAAAAAGAATAAAAATAATAAAAATGTTATCAAAGAAGTAATGCACTATTTTCATATCAAAGTTATCCCAAACGTTGGCCATTATGTAGGTTTTAGCATAATTTTTACAATGTTAATATTAATATTATGGATATATTACTACTACTGGTTTTAATTTTGCATATCAAAGAAATCATAATTATTGTAAACTATTGTGAAACTTTAGTAATAGGTAGAACTACAATAAATCCATCTAACCAAGTGAGGTTTCTTTTTTTAAGTGAAACAGCATAATTTGCCAAAAGAAAATATTTTTGGTGCAAACTAGAACATGATTTGAAGTAATTCTTAGCTTAAAAGAGTTTATATTTGAGAAAGTGATTTACAAATATTAGCAAAGTTCAAATATAATCATAATGTATGCATTACACAACATAATGTACAATAATTATGGACTTTTATGAAAAACACTATAGAAACTGATGGAATATAGGATAATATCTGAATGTTTGTTAAATTCTGTGTTCATTAATTCTACACATGAACATATTAACTAAATGGGGTGAATACCCAGCAGATTTAGAATGATCCACAGGTTTATTCAGTGTCAGTATATATCACATTGAATATTCCTTTATCTAAAAAAAGCTTCTAGGTTATTGAGGTTTACAATTACTTTTATTGTTTCAAGAAACTAGACTGATATAGATTTATAACGTTCCAATTTATGTGAATCAATCTATTTTCAGGGAAATAAATACCATGTATTTCTTGATGTAGTGTTAATTTTGTCAATAAAAGAATATCCACAATGAATAGAAAAGAGGCTGAATACTTGGAACCAGAATTGTGAATCTGTGTAAACAAAGAGATTAAAAGTTTCCCAGCCAGTTTGTTGAAGTGCAGAAGAATCTCTTTGATTCTTATACCATAGAACCATTTCAAGAACAAAATGCCTCCTTATTAATGCACATCCTTATGCATTACCTGTACCAGAGTAACATGTGCCTATGTTCTTCCATTCTTATTCACTGAGAATTCTAGCCAGAATCAGGTTTTACCAAGGTTTAAGCAATATACTAGGTTGATGAAATGAAGAATTAGCAATGAGATCAGAAGCAAGAAATTAGAAAAAAATCAAGCATATATGGCTACATAAACACACAGCATAAAAGTGTTCAGACATGCATCTATAGGGAGTACATTTGGACATTTCAATTTAGCAGATCCATTGTGGGACACACAATAGATGGAACACAAAAATCCTGGGCTGGGACGGGTGGGTGGGGAGGAATCCACTACCCCAACAATTCAACAGAAGTTTCATGTAAGAATTAGGTTCAAGACTAAGGAAGAATGAAAGCAATATTAAGATAAATATGCTTTCCTCCTTCATTTCAATCTGAACATTTTCTTCAATTTCATATTTATGAAGAATCCAGATTTACTCGCTGTAGGAGGTGCAAGTATTCCTAGAAAAAAGGGGACCAGGTTGTAGATAAACCTGCAGAAAATGAGCAGTCAATAATGTATATACATATAGCAAGCCATGTTCAGAAGCACATATAATATGATCTAAATCCAGATTTTTATGGGCCAACCACACTAAGATCTGCTAGATAGACAAATTTATCATCTTGCTTTTTTCATATTCAGATTTTATTTTAAAGAAGTGCTGTCCTCTGAAGTTTTTTTACATTTTATTTAAGAAGAAATTTATGCCTTTAGAATGAGGATTTGCATTCCTGGGTAGCCACAATATGGAAATGAATCATTATGATGGCAAAAGTCATGGATTCCTGGTGATTCCCAGAATAGAGTTTCCCTAAGGTTGTAATTACAATAGCATAGAGGCTGTTTGTTCACTAACAGCTGGGATGCTTCTAAATCACATCACAACCCACAGTAGAAGTAATTAACACATTTATTCAGTATGTAGTCTATTGCTTGAAGACAAATCTTGATCTTTTCCCAATTTTTGTTTAAGAAGCCAATCTTTTTCATTGTGAAACAAAACAAAACCCTGCCATCCCACATTTTAAAATATATTATGAGCATTTGCAGTCACACAAACATATTCTTTGCTCTGGGAAAAATCTGCAAGCATCCTGCATTTTGCATTATTGTTCAAAATCCAACCTTGGAATATTTGCTTTATTTTGGGCAATAGAAGGCAATAAGCAAACGCACTGTTTTCCCTCTCTAGAATAATGTACACGGAAGCCTTTTAAATCTTCCTTGCTCCTTTTCTTGGCTGCTAGCAGACTTAATGTAAATGAAAATATAAAAAATGAAGTAGCATGGAAGTGACAAGGCACATTTGTTCAATCCAAATTTGTGGATTCCATTTATGGAAACTATTTTGTCACAAGCAAAAGATGAAATTAACAGGTCCTATTTCTCAAGTCCTCTCCTTGACCAGAGAGGAATTGTGAATAACCAGTCTACTCCCGGACTGCTCATTCCACTGCAGTTGTAAGTTCCACTTCAGTTTGCTTCTTGAAATCGCTTCTTAACTGCTTTTCATCTATTCTGGATCTTTGTATTGACAAGTTTGAAAAGACAGGGAGAGTTTCCTTCAATCGTTAGCAAAAAAAGTTTTAAATGCAAGTTCAGCAATAGGGTGATTATAATGTTAATTTTAAAAGTTACAAACAGAATAAAGGTCCATTATGTAGTTGAAATAAGCTTTTGAAATTGATGTTATTAGCTCTGGTATCCCTTAATGGACTGTTGGTGAACAGGGTTGAATTATGAGGCTTTAAGGATTTGTTTATAGAGAAGAGAAATAGGAAGGGGAAATAATTTATATATTTCTTATCTTTTTCCTTACTATATTATTTTTTTCCTCTTTCCTCTTTTTTCTTCTCTTTCTCTTTTTTCCTTTTTTCCTTTAGTTTGAATTAGTTTTTATCATTTTAATTGTACTGTTTAACAAACTAGTAAAAATATCCTATTTCTTATGTTTCCCCATTCCCTATTGTGTATGTCGCTTAGGTCATCATATGTCAGGATCCAGATTTTTATTTATCTGGAGCAACAGAATCTATTTATTAATTTCCTTATCCTCTTCATTTTCATAAAAGAAAATATTCAATCATCAGTTTGAAATATATTGATGGTTTCACTATTAATGTGATGGAGAACAGAGAAAAATCTGAATTTGAACATGTTTCAGCTTGAATCATTTCTTTCCCTCTTATGGTTTCAGTTCTTTTAGAAAAACATATTTCACCAACTGTATTAAAATGCTGCTATTGGATAAGGGTCAAAGCACAGGTCATAAGCATGGAGTGTATACCACAAAAATAATTTCCCTACTATTAAGAAGAACAGTTTCAAAGGCACAATTCTGTTCTCTCTTAGGGCCTGTATAGTAAAACTAATAATGTTTTCCAAAATCACAGACTAGAAGAATTATCTTGTATTGTAATATATATATACAATACAAACTAGTACTCCCAAGAACTTATAGTAGATTTTGGAACAAATTAACACCCCAAAAGTATGTAAATTGATACATGCAAAAATATAACTAAGCCATTTTTATTGAATTAAAGGGAAGAGAAAGCATCTGGCTATGAACTAATGCCTTTTTTTAATTAAAGGTGCCCAATGATCTTTTGGTGCAATAGAACTCCCATAAAACTGTATGAAGATGGGTGCGCTTTGGAAAATGTAAGATTAAAATCCTGAGCCAACTAGAATGGAGTAGAGCAGGTTCCAGCTACAGAAAGTAGTCAAGCTGAAAGTAGGCCCTATCCAACAAAATGAAATTTAATTTGGAGAAAAGCAAGGTTTTACACCTGGGCAGGAAAAACCAAAGGTACAAGTACAGATTAGGTGAAACCTGGCTCAAAACCAGTAACTGTGAGAGCAAACTTGGAGTCCTAGTGGACAATCACTTAAAATGAGTCTGCGAACATATTCAACAGATCTTCCTCCTCCTATTTTCTCCACAACAACTCTGTAAGATGAGTTGGGTGGAAAGAGAATGATTGGCCCAAGGTCACCTAGTTGGCTTTCGTGAATAATGTGAACTCACAATCTCCTGGTTTCTAACTTGGTGCCTTAACAGGCATTTTCTTTGATTATATGTTTTTGTGACTGTTCATAATTCTATTTTGTACTTTGTATATTTTACCTTAAAATGTTCAGAGTTGTTGGGAATCTGGCAGCTTATATACATTATATAAATTAAAATATATATATAATAATGTAAGAAAGCAATCCAAACTTTAAATAGAACTTCATGAAATACATACAGTGTAAAAGGCTTGGCTAAAAAGATGAATTTGAGCTCGTTTCTAAACTGTAATAAGGAATGATCTTCCTCAAATTGCAAAGAAAAGCAGATACACTGGTGTTGGAAAGATAAAACAAGGCAAATGGTACAAGTAGCTCAGTTGTGCATAATCTTGCTCAAAGCATGTTGGACTCTCTTAGGTCCTGTTCACAAGCCTGACACCAGGAATACTTTCTGCTGCAAATGGACCCCTCTCAACTCCTTAGGATGTCTCTGTCTGTGCTCTCATTTTTGCTGTCTGTCAATGTCACTTTCTTCACTTTCCCCATCTACTGTTTAACTTTTTTGCAGTTGCTTTTTTCATCAGTTATGGTTTTTCCTCATGTTCTTGATTTTTATAACATTTTTATAACCATGGAGAATCATGTAAAGGGAATAATCTATTGTATTTAACAGTTTTGCATTTGAAAAGTTCAGAAAGTGCCCGAGTTACCATTTTCAGAATGGTAGGAAACACAAAGTCACAAGGAAGAGGATTGTTTTATGGAATGAAAATGAAAGTGTAATGTATTTTATTGAGCTCTGCTATGTAATGATAGAAGACAATTAGATGGGAATTAAAATGTGTTTGTAGTAACTGTAAATAGCATTTTATACTGAAGTATTTGCCTTTGCAGTGCTATGGAAATTTATGGAATTTGCCCTAAATTGGCATACAGAGAGCAGTAGCAGCTGCATTTACATCTCCACAAGATTGTTTTGAGTCATCCTGTCCTTCAAATATAGTATACTGTATATACAAAATGGTTTTCCAGGGAATCTTAAACCTATGGAGGGATACCTATGGGGAGATCCCATAGACAGACATGCTTGTCAACTCTGCTCTCCAAGCTTGCTACTGCACTGCAGGGAAAATTAAAATCCACCCAGGCAGCAAAAGAATATAGACATCCTGTGGAACAGTATGTGTGATGACTAGAACACCTCAGGAGCAGGCAAGGTCTTTCAGTGAAAGACATCTGATTCTCAGAAGCTATGGCACCTTTAACAGAAGACAGTGAGTTTGCAGTGCTATCCTGTTAACAGGAAGCCCATTATTGTGAGTTTGTTGACACTGGCTTTCAGATGACTGATGCAGGCTGTGCCAGAAGAAAATTGGGGCATTACAATTTTGATCAATGGAAGAAAGGGTCGTCTGAAACGAAGTGCAAGAAACAGTAGAAATAAAAATATAAAATTCAATTCAGACCCCAGTATCTTAAATACTGGACCACAAAGTAAAATAATAATAATAATAATAATAATAATAATAATAATAATAATAATAATAATAATAATAATAATAATAATAATAATAATAGATGCTATCAAGTGGCAGAGGATATTTTAGATGGTAGCCATCCTATTGCCTTTCCTTAGAAGAAAGCACAATGAACGGTTTACCTTGTGGAACTAAGAATAGTAAAGCATCAGTATTTCTCTGTATTATTGTGTTTATGGATAGTTGTCCAATGGCTCTGTTTTGAGTGACATGTACACTCTTGGGCAGTGCAGATAATTTTGTTCAGCATCTGTCAAACAAAGCTGCTTAAACTTACTTGCAGTTGGCCCCTGGACTTATTACAGGTTGGAGGACATGTCTGGGAAGGACTCTTGTTTGGTTATTTGGTGATGGTTTGAACCTGTTCACCTGAAGTAGTAGACAGGATTTTCAGGACTGTGAGATCAACCACCTGTTCCTAGATCCATGCTCCTCCTGGGTAAAACATCCTGGGTAGTGTCATGTGAGCTGTTTCTATAAGTAGTAAATTCTTCCTGGAATGAGGAGGTTGTTATTTTACCTCTTACAGAGGCCTTGGTTCATCCCTTTGCCAAGAAGCCATCGCTGGATCCCACTATACTGGACAATTTTGTTCAGTAGTTAACTTCCCGTTTTGAGGGAAGATGGCTAACAAAGTGGCATTTCAGAGATCCTTGGATGAAACTTATTATCTGAATCTCTTTCAATTCGATATGGACAGAAATAAATTGGTCACATTTTTGACTAACCCCTAATGAGAGATGGGAAGTTGTGCATCCATCCTTGCTCTAATTGAACTCTCTGTAGTTTCAGTACCATTGACCCATGGTATCCTTGACTCAGGGAATCAAAGATAGGTGAGACTGTGTTATGCTGGTTTGCCTCCTTTATCCGTGGTTGATACCAGTCAGGTATCAACCATGGGAAGGAGAGATCCTGCCCTCAGGCCCTACTATGTGTGATGCTACAGGCGTTGGAACTTTCTCAGCTTCTATTTCACATATACACAAGACTACTGAGACAACCTATCCATCACCATGGGTGAAGTATCATTAGTCTGCTGGTGATACCCAAGTATATGTTTCTGCTCTGATGAATTAAGCATTGCCATGAATGTCCTGTCCTGGTTTCTGTAGGGCCTGGATGGAAAGCAACAAACTTCAGCAGAACCCTGGCAAGACTGAGTGGTTTGGGGTTTGGGTACCTGCTGGTTCCAAGACTATGCCACATTTGGCTTTGGATAGGGTTCTACTGATCTAGAGAGACCCACTGTGTAATCTGGATGTCTTCCTGGACTCACAACTCCTGGTCAAATAGCAGGGAGCTGTCATGGCTAGAAGGGCCTTTACACAGCTTTGAGCTATGCATCAGTTACAAGAGATGGGACTTTTCTGCCATGGCACCCATTTTATGGAACATCAGCTCCATCCTTATTTATTTTCTAGAAGTCTCTCAAGACATCACAATGTCATCAGGCATGGGAGTCCCATGAGATCTTGAGGCGGCTCCCCTACTAATCTAATCTCTTGTGTGTCTTGTGTTTTTATACCTTTTAACAACAAGTTTAATAATTTTAACAATAAACATTTTATTGCCTTATATCTCTGTTGTACACCAGGATCATTTGCTGACAGATGGGTAGCCATATAAATTTGATGAATAAGTAAGTAAGCAAGCAAGCAATATTCTGAGTTCAGTATCCAAGTAAAGGTGTTTGGTTTTGTGTTTATATATATTATCTTTTTAAACTTCCATTTCCTTCATAGTCAGTCTCTGGGAGGAATTTATATACCAGTAAGTTAATTGCTATTTTCTTTTGTATCATCTCAGACAACTGCCCTGTAGAACAATTTGCAAATACCGAAGTATGTTTTGCATATTGAATAATGATATGAGCAAAGGGATAATCCTTTAAAACAGGAAAATGTGGTAAAGGAAGCTAGCATCTAGCCCACAATATAAATACCACCTCGATGGCAGCCCAACACAAGCTGTACTCCACGTGCTTGTCTGACAGCTTCACTAGTTAAACAAAGCACAAATTTTCTATGCTGTTTCAAAAGAAAAAATCTTTTATCTAGTAATTGTCCAACAAACCATTCTAGATAGTATATAACAAAATGATTTTAAGAAATGAACAACTGGCTGGTCAGAATTGTATTAATGCACTGCAGACATTATAATGGGACTCTAGAAATCATTTTTGGAAAATGAGCAAAAATCTGATAGATTCTCCAGAGAGAGAAAGAAAGAGGAGGAGGAGGAGAAGGAGGAGGAGGAGGAGGAGGAGG